>JARSSU010039004.1:0-48699 GCA_029619165.1 Eurosta solidaginis
TTACCTTCGAGCGGCGAATCCCGTTTCACTAACAGACGAGGCTCTGGCGACCCCAAGCTCCTCATGGAACTTGGGGGTGGGGAGGGAGGGATGGCCTGAAGGTTTAATGTGGCCATATAAATCGTTCCCGAGATGGTCGGGCCAGCACCTTAATGGTGCTGTGTTACCGGAGCGTATCGGATCTGTATCCGACAAAGGACCATCACATCGATAACACTCCCCAAAGCCTTCGGGAGTAACCTAATCGCTACAACAACAACAACACTATTTTTCTGATAAGAAAAAACTACCATTTTTAAAACCCAACTTGACTCCTGCTTGAGCCCAAATTCTATTTTTGTATTCTTCGTCCTTGTATCTTCACAGGCGATATCGTACAGACCCTTATTTTCCTGTACCATAGATATGAGAGCCACCAATTTGCGATCCTTATGCGACGTCATGTTGAAATGTGGGTATAGATATGTATGCACAGATTTCTTAAAATAGATAAAATATTAATATAATATTTTTTGCTATTTCAAAATGCAATTTACAGCAGTAACTTTATGAAAACAGCTGATGAAATCAACAATTCGTATGGGCGCTTTCAGCACTTTTTCATATATATGAGTTTAACACAACCACGCATTTTTATGGAGAACTGTAGACAGTGAGCGACACTGGTGCCATCTGATACTGGAAAGTAGCCATTTCATTATCATAAGAAGAAGAATTTGAAATTTGCTTTGGCGTTGGTGGTGTTGGCACACTTTGCAAGTGAAATTATTTTTCCCACTGGTTGGTAAATTTTCTAACATTTTTCGCAAATAAAAAACTGCAATATAACAATCGATCACACACAAAATATGTTAGCAAGTATTTTTGTTGTATAGGGAGAATGTTTATAACAGTGCTTCGCGAGATTTTGTATGTGATTGGGCAAGATGTAGTAAACTTCAATTGCCAAGTGTGAAGTTCCTTCATATTTACAAACGCAACATCTGGTGATTGTGTCGATGTTATTGGAATGAATAAGCTTGTGTTAAACGCATCTGTATGAAAAATGTCATTGTACCGCGCCCTTTATTGCTGTTGATACGTTGCAAACAAATTAAGGCCAAATTAAACTTCCTTAACCCTAACGCCATATCCGTAACCAGGCCCATATCCATAACCATCACCAAAGTGATCGATTAATGGTGCCTTAACCTAATCGTGAAAATTTCATAAAAATTAAGAAAACACAAAAAATTACAAACATATTCCACAAAAAATAAGTCTCTTAGTCATAAACGTATCCAAAACAATGAATAAAATCTACAAAAAGTTATTAAATTCACCAACTCAAATATTTTTAGGTTATGGATATGGCGAGAAACCAAAATCCAATTGGTTGGCTATGGTATGGTTATGGCGTTAGCGTTATGATATGGCACCATTAATCGATTACATTGTTTTCCATAAAGTTGGTTCGATCAGCTGTTTTATCTGGTTATGGTTATATGGTTATAAGTCACCATAAATTGGCCCTTAAAAGGTAGGTCCGATCGGCTGTTTTATCTGGTTATGGTTTTATGCTAATAAGTCAGCAATAATTGGCCCTTTAAGTATAGGAAATTATAAGAAAAGTGTAAAAGGGAACGAGTTAAATAGCTGAAGATATCAAAAAAACTTCTGGTAAATCGGTAAGCGCTAGCACCGTTAGATCACTATACAAAAATGGCTTATATGATATGATATGATATGATAGAGTACCACGTAAAAAGCCTAATATATTATAAGAAGGTCAACCAATGTAAGCGTATGAATTTCGCCAAAAAATATATAAATGAGTCACACCAACCTTTGGAACAAACATTCTTTTTACGGATGAAAGTAAATTTGAAATATTTGGTTGCTATGCTTATTGATCTCAAGACATTAAATTGTAGCAGAGCCTTCCTATCTCTCACTTTCATTTTTAATTTAATATCTGTGGTGGTTGACTGCCCCTTTTTACTTGAGCGTATATTCTTTCTTATTCCTAATATTTGTTTAATGAATCATGCCACATTTTATGTTGTGCTGGCGAGGACCAATTATGCGGTCAATGCTCCTCTTGTTAGAGCTCTTAAAGAGTTTAACTTGCTCCCAAATTCTTCAGTTTTGGACTTCTCCTACTGTGAAAAAAGATTTAAAATGCTACTAAATGACATGTTGAATTAGTTGGTAGTCTATCTTTACCTGTAACTAATCTGTACGAAATGTAATACTTTCAAGACTAAATAAATATTATTATTATGAAAAACCTCCAAAGATATGGGGGAGCAAGAATGAAGCCTTTATTGATAAATGCGTGGTGCAGGCTCCATAATGATGTGTAGATATATGGCGGCATGGGGGGTCGGTAATCTTGTGTTTATTGAATCTACAATGAAAAAGGAAGATTATCTTGACATTTTGAAGAACAATGTCGCCCTTAGTGTGGAGAAATTGGGCTTAACGCAGAACTGGATATTTCAAGAGGACAATGACCCTAAGCACTCCTCCAAAATTTTTAAGCATTTGTTGCTCTATCGTACTCCGAAAACTCTTGATCATCCACCGCAATCCCCAGACCTTAATTCAATTTAGCACCTGCAGGAAGAACTCGACAAAAAAAAATTAGTGAAAGGAACATTTCTAGGGAGGACAGAAAGAATGAATTCACAATGGTCAGAAGGTATAATAATTGACTGTGCATTGTTTCTAAAGGAAAAAAGTGACATTTCGGAAGGCAAACAAAAATTTATTTAAATCAATTGAAATTCAATATTCGATGAGCATTCTGCCTGAATCACTATGCGTCGTCCAACGGCAAAATTTCTTGGTTGCTCATATTTCCGTGCTAGAGAAATAAATCAAAATATTTCTTGAGCGTTCACTTAAGAGCAGCGTAGGGCCCTTAAATCGGGTTAACTATAGTACAGTTTCAGATACATTTTTGAACATTCGAGATACGACCTTCGTAACAAAACTTACGACTTTTCTAATACAATTGGTATATGCATCACATATTTGACCAAAAGTCATTAGCTCAGATCACGCTGATGATTGTAACATTTTAACATAAGTGTTAAGTTATAAATCTTAAACTACAGCTGTGAATTTTTATTACATGTATATACATATGCACTTAAACTTTATATGGGCTGCTAAGTGTATAACTTTATATACACTTATAAAATTGTTGCGCATAAAATTAGTTCTAACAAGTAAGGAAGGCTAAGTTCGGGTGTAACCGAATATTACATACTCAGTTGAGAGCTATGGAGACAAAATAAGGAAAATCACCATGTAGGAAAATGAACCTAGTGTAACCCTGGAATGTGGTTGTATGACATGTGTATCAAATGGAAGGTATTAAAGAGTATTTTAAGAGAGAGTAGGCCATAGTTCTATGGATGGACGCCATTTAGGGATATCGCCATAAAGGTGGACCAGGGCTGACTCTAGAATTTGTTTGTACGATATGGGTATCAAATGAAAGGTGTTACTGAGCATTTTAAGAGGGAGCGGGCCTTAGGTCTATCGGTGGCCGCCTTTTCGAGATATCGCCATTAAGGTGGGCCAGGGGTGACTCTAGAATGTGTTTGTACGATATGGGTATCAAATGAAAGGTGGTAATGAGTATTTTAAAAGGGAGTAATCCTTAGTTCTATAGGTGCAAGCCTTTTCGAGATATCGCCATAAAGGTGGACCAAGGGTGAATCTAGAATGTTGGTACGATATGGGTATCAAAACAAAGGTGTTTCTGAGCATTTTAAGAGGAAGTGGACATTAGGTCTATAGGTGGACGCCTTTTCGAGGTATCGCCATTAGGGTGGGCCAGGGGTGGCTCTAGAATGTGTTTGTACGATATGGGTATCAAACGAAAGGTGTTACTGAATATTTTAAGAGGGAGTGGGCATTAGGTCTATAGGTGGACGCCTTTTCGAGATATCGCCATTAGGGTGAGCCAGGGGTGACTCTAGAATGTTTGTACGATATGGGTATCAAACGAAAGGTGTTACTGAATATTTTAAGAGGGAGTGGGCATTAGGTCTATAGGTGGACGCCTTTTCGAGATATCGCCATTAGGGTGAGCCAGGGGTGACTCTAGAATGTTTGTACGATATGGGTATCAAACGAAAGGTGTTACTGAGCATTTTAGGAGGGAGTGGGCATTTGGTCTATAGGTGGACGCCTTTTCGAGATATCGCCATTAGGGTGGGCCAGGGGTGACTCTAAAATGTTTGTACGATATGGGTATCAAACGAAAGGTGTTACTGAGCATTTTAAGAGGGAGTGGGCATTAGGTCTATAGGTGGACGCCTTTTTGAGATATCGCCATTAGGGTGGGCCAGGGGTGACTAGAATGTTTGTACGATATGGGTAAATAACGAAAGGTGTTACTGAGCATTTTAAGAGGGAGTGGGCATTAGGTCTATAGGTGGACGCCTTTTCGAGATATCGCCATTAGGGTGGGCCAGGGGTGACTCTAAAATGTTTGTACGATATGGGTATCAAACGAAAGGTGTTACTGAGCATTTTAAGAGGGAGTGGGCATTAGGTCTATAGGTGGACGCCTTTTTGAGATATCGCCATTAGGGTGGGCCAGGGGTGACTAGAATGTTTGTACGATATGGGTAAATAACGAAAGGTGTTTCTGAGCATTTTAAGAGGGAGTGGACATTAGGTCTATAGGTGGACGCCTTTTCGAGGTATCGCCATTAGGGTGGGCCAGGGGTGGCTCTAGAATGTGTTTGTACGATATGGGTATCAAACGAAAGGTGTTACTGAATATTTTAAGAGGGAGTGGACATTAGGTCTATAGGTGGACGCCTTTTCGAGGTATCGCCATTAGGGTGGGCCAGGGGTGGCTCTAGAATGTGTTTGTACGATATGGGTATCAAACGAAAGGTGTTACTGAGCATTTTAGGAGGGAGTGGGCATTAGGTCTATAGGTGGACGCCTTTTCGAGATATCGCCATTAGGGTGGGCCAGGGGTGACTCTAAAATGTTTGTACGATATGGGTATCAAACGAAAGGTGTTACTGAGCATTTTAAGAGGGAGTGGGCATTAGGTCTATAGGTGGACGCCTTTTTGAGATATCGCCATTAGGGTGGGCCAGGGGTGACTAGAATGTTTGTACGATATGGGTAAATAACGAAAGGTGTTACTGAGCATTTTAAGAGGGAGTGGGCATTAGGTCTATAGGTGGACGCCTTTTCGAGATATCGCCATTAGGGTGGGCCGGGGGTGACTCTAGAATGTGTTTGTACAATATGGATATCAAATTAAAGGTATTAATGAGGGTTTTAAAAGCGAGTGGCCCTTGGATGTATATGTGAAGGCGTTTTCGCGATATCGACCAAAATGTGGACCAGGTGATCCAGAAAATCATCTGTCGGGTACCGCTAATTTATTTATATATGTAATACCGCGAACAGTATTCCTGCCAAGATTCCAAACGCTGTTGATTTCGCCTTGTAGAACTTTTTCGTTTTCTTCTACTTAATATGGTAGGTGTCACACCCATTTTACAAAGTTTTTTCCAAAGTTATATTTTGCGTCAATAAACCAATCCAATTACCATGTTTCATCCCTTTGTTCGTATTTGGTATAGAATTATGGCATTTTTTTCATTTTTCGTAATTTTCGATATCGATAAAGTGGGCGCGGTTATGGTCGGATTTCGGCCATTTTTTATACCAAGATAAAGTGAGTTCAGATAAGTACTTGGACTAAGTTTAGGAAAGATATATCGGTTTTTGCTCAAGTTATTGTGTTAACGGCCGAGCGGAAGGCCAGACGGTGGACTGTGTATAAAAACTGGGCGTGGCTTCCACCGATTTCGCCCATTTTCACAGAAAATAGTTACCGTCATATAATCTATGCTCCTACCAAATTTAAGAAGGATTGGTAAATTTTTGTTCGACTTATGGCATTAAAAGTATTCTAGACAAACTAAATGAAAATGGGCGGAGCCACGCCCATTTTGAAATTTTCTTTTATTTTTGTATTTTGTTGCATCATATCATTACTGGAGTTGAATTTTGACTTTTGAATTTTCGGTTTTTCGAAATTTTCGATATCGAAAAAATGGGCGTGGTTATAGTCCGATATCGTTCATTTTAAATAGCGATCTGAGATGAGTGCCCAGGAATCTACGTACCAAATTTCATCAAGATACCTCAAATTTTACTCAAGTTATCGTTTTAACGGACAGACGGAGGGACGGACGGACGCACGGACATGGCTCAATCAAATTTTTTTTCGATACTGATGATTTTGATATATGGAAGTCTATATCTATCTCGATTCCTTTATACCTGTACAACCAACCGTTATCCAATCAAAGTTATGATACTCTGTGAGCTCTGCTGAACTGAGTATAAAAAGTGTGGATTTATACACTATGACCAAGACGGTTTATGTCTCCACTATTTCTCCATACACTACTACTATGTGTAAAGCCCGGTTTTTCAGTAGTTGCTTAAGTTAACTTAAACTAAGTTTACTTAAACTCTAGTCAAATTCACAAATCACACAAGAAGATTGCATGTAAACATTAGATAGCTGTTTTTTATGACGTATGAATTGATCCTTTTCCTTCAGCTTTATTTTTCTCGCTCTATTTTCATTCGCTCAAGGTTCAACTGTGACGTAGATGAGCAGAACGAAGCAATTTTGAACTCTGAATGCACAATCTGGTTGGGGATTTGTGTGTCAAATTTATACTCCAGTTAAACTAATGAGCAGTTTTTCAGTCACAGTTTAAGGCCGCCTTTGGGGTATGCTTTTTGGTGCCGCAACATTAGATTTTTTATTATCTATAGATAATTTATATATACGGCAACATTTATATTATGTATACCCAACAAATATGGAAAAAAGGCTCTCCAGCGAAACATATATCTAGTTCCGGAAGTGATATCCAACATCATTATTTAATTGTTCTTAAACCATATACATAGTACTCGAGTTGATATCCAACGTCATTATTATTTTTCAATTAATATCCCAATTTCGAGAGATCTTGAGAAATATACAATTCTCAAATGAATATTCAACACGTTTATCCAGTTGATATCCTACATTGCATATCGAGCTGAGGTGGAGTTGAAAAAAATCTCCAAGGTGGTACCACCAAAACCAACAGCTGTTTATTGTGAGAAATAAACACCTGGTTGATAGCAGTAATGAAGCGTAAGTAATCAAAAGTAAATTATATAGGCGGCCGCCGTGGTGAAGGTTTTTCAATTAGTAGAAAGTTTTTCTAAGCGGGCTGCCCCTCGGCAGTGTTTTGCAAGCACTCCGATTATATTTCTGCCATGAAAATCTCTCAGTGAAAACTCAGCTGCCTTGCAGATTCCGTTTGGAGTCGCCACGCTAATTTGTAGGAAAAATTAAAAGGAGCACGACGCAAATTGGCAGAAAAGCTTGGCCTAAAATCTCTTCGGAGGTTAAGGCGTCACATTTATTTATTTTTCTCATTATATATATTTCATTTCATTTTCGTGAAAATACTGTAGTATGGAATCTTACATTTGAGTCCAGTTAGAGAACCACAAGTTGTTAATTACATTTTTTCAACTTAAGTAATAGCATATTTTGCTTTATAAAAAATCCCCCCTTTTGCTGAGTATGCTATGATTCTCGAGTTGAGCCACTGTTTCGAAACAACTCTTGAGGTTTTAGAAGTATGCATAGTTATCAACATGGTACTCAAGCCCAAATGTTTGTTGGGCCTTATGCCCGATTTTCAGTACAGTTCACTAAGTTTGTCAGTTAAACTACGCTTAAATTTATCTGCAGTTTTTCAGTCTATTTTAATTGAAGTTTAAGCTGAGCTTAAGCGGCCGATCGGACAGGGCTAAACTGTAGTTAACCTATCATTTATTTGCGTTCGTTGGCAATGACGTCGAATATACCCAACATGCCTTTGGGCTTAAGTACCACTACATCTCATGTTGATAACAAGTCAAAAGTTGTTTCGAAATAGGACTCAACTTGAGAATCATTACGTTCTGCGCAAAACAGGAAATTTTTTATAAAGCCAAAAATGCTATTACTTAAGTTAAAAAAAATATAGTTCCCCACTTGTATTTATGTGTGGTTCTCTCACTGGGCTCAAATGTAATATTACAATGCTACAGTATTTTCAAGAAAATAAAATATGTATAATTTATTTTTAATTAATAGCGTTGCTTTGCTACTATCAGCCAGGTGTTTATTTTTCACTATAAACAGCTGTTGGCTTTGGTGGTACCACCTCGGGGAAGATTTTTGTTCAACCCACCTCAACTCGATATCCAAAGTAGGATATAAACTGGAGAAATGTATTGGATATGTATTTGAAAGCTGTGGATTTCACAAAATCTCTCAAAGTTCGGAAAATAATTGTAGAATGACGTTGGAGGGCAACTCGAGAACTATACATTTTACAAAATTTATCAAAGGTTGGATACTGATTGGAGAATGAAGTTGGATAACAACTTGGTAACTATCTGGTTTAAGAATAATTACAGCACGATGTTGGATATCAGCTCTGGAACTAGATATATATTTCTCTAAGGCCCGGTTTTTCAGTACAAGTTCAACTCAGTTTGTCAGTTAAACTACGCTTAAACTTATTTTGTAGTATTTCAGTCTACTTAAACTGAAGTTTAAGCTAAGCTTAAGCGGCCGATCTGCCAGGTTTAAACTCTAGTTAACCCATCAGTTATTTGCGTTCGTACAAAATGGCGTCGAATATACCCAACAAGCATTTAGGCTTGAGTACCATTAGAGCTCTTGTTGATAACTAGGCATACTTCTAAAATCTCAAGAGTTGTTTGGAAACAGTGGCTCAACTCGATAATCATAGCGTACTCAGCAAAAGAGGGAACTTTTTATAAAGCAAAATATGCTATTACTTAAGTTGAAAAAATGTAATTAACAACTTGTGGTTCTCTACCTGGACTCAAATGTAAGATTCAATGATGTTGATGTAGGACCTTCGGTGTGGCAGGCGGAGCACGCTACCATCACACCACGGCGGCGCCTATATAATTTATTCTTGATTATTACGCTTCATTACTGCATCAGCCAGGCGTTTATTTCTCACAATAAACAGCTGTTGGTTTTGGTGGTACCTCCTTGGAGATTTTTTTCAACTCCACCTCAGCTCGTTTTATACAGACCAATTCTAAATATTCTCGCGGAATTTTGTTCTGGTGGATTTTTTTATTCCCGCGGAAAAATTCCTCCAATTCTGTTCTCCTAGGGAGAAGAATAATTGGAGAATAGGAAATTCGAATTTTCGAAGTCAGCTGTTTGCCAATTGGAATTTTTTGTGCATTTTTCTTTTTGTTTAAGAAATTGAAAAGTTTAATTATTGCTGCGAGTTTGTTTAAAATTTAGAAATAAAATATGAACAATACACAATATTGCATTTCATATGGAATTGACTAAAATTAGTAATGAATTGGTGCCACAGCAACATCGACAAAGGAGCATAAGAAGAAGCAGACGGCGGGATAACACAAATCCGTTGGAGTTTTATTCTTCCATTCAGCAAAGCAATTTTCTGGCGGACAAGTCGAGTTGAATTCGTCTTTCGTCATATGCCAAAATCTATTTAAGCCTTCTTAAAAAATCCTTGCACAATTTCTGGATGGCTGTATCAAATATACCAAGAGCTCTTCCGTTGCTTATGATATACTTTTCGACTTAAAATGTACATATTTTAGCACAAATTTGTACAAATAAGTTCCTTCTTAAAAGAACCATTTTTCTTTAAATATTTTGATGCATTCCCTTTAATTTAACAAGTGAACAAACTCCTAATGCGGCAGTTACTCACGAACGTACGTACCAAAAACGTGTCAGTTGACACGACCTATCTTATGAGTGTGCAATGTAAACGAAAACTCACCGACGTGCAACGCCCGTACGTACGTAGCCCGGAACGTAGAAATCAAAACAATTTTGATTTTTTCCGTAAGAACGTGTCAGCTGATCGCTCTCTCACTAGACAGAGTTGCCTAGTAAACTTTTGTGCGCTAATTTTTGACCGTTTGCAGTTTTATGCAAAAACACCTAATTAAAGTTTGAAAAATTGTGAAAATAATTCGAAATAATTATGTAAAAGTGCAGATTATAAATATTTAATCTATTTATAATTATTTAATGTTAATTCCAGCCTTTTACAACATCAAAAATTAAATTGTACTCAGACGCACACATTGTTTCCTACGGGCTTGAGGGTTCGGTCAAACGTGTTTCGTTCGACAAACGTCCGTACGTACGGCACACATCGGTGGGTAATTGCCGCTTAAGAAATGACAGAGAAATCTCCCTCTCACTCACATTCATAATATCTACTTTCTCCCGTTACCGGTTTCCGCTTTTTCGAACATTGTTCAGAATAGGAGGAAAGGGAGAAGTGAAAAAACTCACAAGGAATTTTTATTTAGAATACGAGGAAGGGAAAAAACTCGTACGGAATTTTCGTTTAGAATTGGGCTGATAATGAAAGATAGAGCGGGATTTCGATTAGATTCTTAATAGATCTAATCGATCTTTTTTTAGAAATGCAGAATCGATTTTTTTTAAATCATTCGATTCTTTAGGCATCGAAGCTTTCATCACTATCTGCTTTACGGACGCTTGAGGAAATACATATTCTGTAGTTTAAATTACTTTTGTAAATTTAGCTTTATTATGTTGTTGGCTTCGAGAGAAGCCACTTCTGGTAAGTAATATATTGAAAATGTGTTTATCTATTTTTTGGTATGCTCATATATGTATGTATGTAACACTCCTATATTTCTAATACAGGTTGAGTACATTAACAAACATCAGAGTGCCGATATATTGCTGTTTAAAAGTTTTTGTTTTTGTAATCAAAAATCGAATGTACCCAAATGTAAATTTTTTCTTACACTTATGCTTCTACAATCACAAAAATTTCGTAGGCTGTCTTTTTTTATTTCGATATCAAGACTCATTGCGAGCATAAATACGATCCCTATATTTTTGACAGTTTGTATTTACAATTTGTATTGAGCATGGCGGAACGATACAAGGTGGCAGCATGCAACAGCTGATTATAAACTTTTTTATTTGATTTGATACAT
Organism: Eurosta solidaginis; assembly: GCA_029619165.1. NCBI lineage: Eukaryota > Metazoa > Arthropoda > Insecta > Diptera > Tephritidae > Eurosta > Eurosta solidaginis. The sequence continues at coordinate 11,107 of JARSSU010039004.1, forward strand.
CACCGGGTTGAATTTTATATAAAGCAGGCATGCTTAACCAACGAACCGACATCATTTCGTTACGATAATTAACGTTAATAAACGAAACAAAGTCATTTTGTTTCGTTTATTAACGTTAAGAACGTCAAATTAACGAAATGATTTTGTTTCGTTTTCTGCCATATCAAAACGAAATCAAATCGTTTATGTTGATTATTAATTTCAAACTATGCTGGCAAAGCTGATTGATGGCGGAGTCATTAAAGGTGAAAGCATTAGCCAAGCTGATTGCAAATTTTCTCATGAATTTTGACAGTACGAACATATCTCAGAGTATTTTTGACATTACCACCAACGAATTACACAAACAAATTACATGGAGTTTGTGTGTGTATGTCCGCTCGCTGTTACCACCTTACGGCTTCACCATGGCTATAGCATTGCCAGCACAATTCTAACATAAAGTATCACGTTTTTTTAACGTTTTTAACGTTAACGAAAGCTTTTCGTTTCGGTTAAAAACGAGATACAATTTATCTTGATAATTTCTTTATCGATAATATTTCGAAGTGTTTCAACGGAAACGGTGGAAATTTTTTGATAAACGATTAGCTTAACGTTAAGGTGCATCCCTGATATAAGGTGCCACGATTTTCAAACTTTTGTTGATTTGTAGGGGTAGAGGGGGTCCTAAAAATCACAAAATTATCATCCGCAGCTCTAGGAAACTTTTAGTTTTATGAAATATAAGCTTTTTAATTTCCAAATTTAGTAAAATTTCAACTTAAGTCCTGCACTTAAAACTTCGGGTTCGCACATGTCGATAGCGGTATCAAAACACGCGTATTTGCGTCAAGATTCAGGATCTGAAAGCAGAAACTATATTTTGTATCTCGTTTAAAACTTATTCGCGGAAAACACGTCGGTACTATTGTCGGGGTTTTCGCTGTTGCAATTAAACAAACGAAAACAGATGAAGGTGGTGAATAGTGTCGCCAGCTCCGGAACAATATCTTTTTATCTTGGTAGAACATTATAAGGTGGTGGCACGTCGACATAAATGCAAACAAGCATACACTATCCATGTATTTTGTTTTTGTAAAACACTTTTAATAATTTGTAGTCTAATATTATTTGGGGTGCTGCGCAGAAGGGTGTACTACGCAGAAGGACATCACCGTGGCGGTAGCCACGGTTATACCACACACCCGGACTTGGCATGGCGTAGCCCAGGGTTATTTTTTATAAGCGCGGCCGCAGGCCGCCTATGCAGAAAGGTTTTATACGTAGAATTACCGTTGGAATCAGCATAAAAATCTCTATAAAGTCCGATTTTTTATTTTTTTATTTTTTTTTACAAATGTATGTATTCTGCACTTGTTCCAATTAAATACATTAATTTCAAATTATTCAGAGAATTACAAAACAAAATACATTGATAGTGTATGTTTGTTTGTATTTATGTCGACGTGCCACCACCTTATAATATTCTACCAAGATAAAAAGATATTGTTGCGGAGCTGGCAACACTATTCACCACCTTCATTTGTTTTCGTTTGTTTAATTGCAACAACGAAAAAAGCGACAATAGTACCGACGTGTTTTCCGCGAATAACGGAACAAGTGCAGTATATGGACAATGCTGATATAAAAAAACGAAAAATTGAGATCGATAGGTATTAATAAAAGAAACATAACGGTATATTTTTTTTTGTTGGGCAAACAAAAACAACAAAAGTTATTAAAGGTCAAAGTTCATAATAAGCTTTTTTTAATCTAAATTACTTCTAAAGTATTGAACCCAAAATTTTGACGTCGTTGGATATGTATTTCCACTACCTTTCATTTGATGTATATCTTAAGTATATAACTGCAAAGAATTTCCTAAAATAATATAATTTTTTAAAAAACATATCAAAATTTTTAAAAACTTAATTTTTTTTAATTTAATTGCTGTACTAAATATATGAAAATATAGTTTGGTAGATGGGAAATAATTTAAGCTTTCATTTAAAATTATATATAATATCCTTAGTCCCATCAATTCAATACCAACTGTCCTGTTCCTGGTATACCAAAACTTAATTTTGGGCAAATTAACAGTAATTCTGCGCAGAACACCTGGTATTTGTTTCCTTTATGTGCAGAACACCTTTCCGAGTTGGCGGCCTTTGGCCGCGCTTATTTAAATAACCCTGGGCTACGCCATGCCAGTCGGGGGTGCCTGAACCGTGGCAACATGCCACGGTACGCACTCTTTTTCTCGTTTTTAGGTACAGCCTAATAAAATTACAACAACCATGTTTTGAAAATGGCAATAAGGCCATACTGGCTTTATTTCAATATACATACACATACATACATATGTACAAATAAATATGCGTAATTTACTTAGTAAATATAGCACTTTTAAACATCGAATTTTTTAAGTATTTTACGGGATAGGAAATGAAATGAAATCAAATGAAAGGTAATTTTGCTACCTATACAATGAAAAAAAAATTTTGAAAATCGGTTCGATACTTAAAGAGAAATTTAGATTAAAAAAAATGCTTCATATGAACTTTGACCCTTAATAACTCCTGTTATTGTCATTTGCCCACAAATAAAATTGTGTAGTTATACTCACCTTGACCATGTCTATCAATCCTCATACTTCATTTTTTGATTTTGGAATTGTCCGTATACTGCACTTAAGCCCGAATAACTTTTAAACGAGATAAGAAATATAGTTTCTGCTTTCGGATTCTGAATCTTGACGCAAATACGTGTCTTTTGATACCGCTACCGACATGTGCGACCCGAATTTTAAGTGCAGGACTTAAGTTGAAATTTTACTAAATTTGGAAATTAAAAAGCTTATATTTCATAAACTAAGAGTTTCCTAGAGCTGCGGATAATAATTTTGTGATTTTTAGGACCCCCTCTACCCTACAAATCAACAAAAGTTTGAAAATCGTGGCACCTTATTCAAAATATTCCCCTTTATGTTTGTAGGTATGTCACCATGCTGCCACCTTGTATCGTTCCGCTATGGTATCCCAGCAAACACAGTTTCTAACGTTAGAGAAATATTGTAGTTTTACAATAGAATTCTAATGTAGTTCTATAATGCATTTCGAATCGAAAACTAGGTTATAGAACTAGGTTAGAATTTGACTGTGAAATGATTCGAATAACACTAGAAATGCGATGTTATGATTATTGTCACAGTTATCGATTATTTGCACATGATCAGTCATCCTTAGTGCTATACAAACAAAAAAAAATAGTGAAAAGTTGTGTGGAAATATTATAAGCTGGGAAATAAGTTTATTTTATTTATAAAAAGAAATACTAGTAAGCGAAAATGAATCAAAAAAGGTCAAAAACGGACAGCGAGCAGATTATTGAAGTGCTATTTGAATGGCATGAAGAAAACGCTTCCTCATCCGTACCTCAAACCAATGTCGAGTGGAAGCGAAAATTTCAACACAATAACTAGTACTGAAAACTGTGAAACATATGATAGGATTTTGAATTATTTTTATTTTATTATAATTTATAAGCTTTTAACCAAATAAAAGTATTTGATATAATGAAACAATGGAAATTTCGCTGATTTTAAATAAATGAATTTAATTGCGCATCACTTCAAAATTCTCATTAGAAACCCATTAGCAATTGGCGTTAGAATTCGATTCGAATTCTAACCCTTTTCTCGATATCGAGAACGAAGTCCCCTTTTTGTCGAGAATGCTATAATTCGCGACAGTTTCGCAAATCGTCATCTAACCTTCTACCTTAGAGAAATACATTAGAATTCGATTCGTCTTCTAATCGGTTTCTAACCTAAATGTTTGTTGGGATTGAGTTAATCTTTTGTTTTTGTATTGAGTTAATCTTTTGTTTAGTGGACAATTTGTGGATCTAAATAATTGCTGAAATCCATTAGTGCACAATTAAGCATTCCGGGCAAAGTACACACAAGGAATTTGTTTGAATATTGTAGATGATTGCATTTCTCTTTAGTACACCATTAGCGACTCCTCTACCTCCCAAAGCATGGTGCACTAGTGGAAAACTTAATCGAATTCGGGAGGGGTATCAAAATACCCGTATTGACCTCGGTATTAATCATCCGAAGGCGGAAATAAAAAATCCTTGAATATTCACAAAACACCTTTTAATGAACCACTTGAAAGCCTGCAACTGTTTTTTTTGCAAATATTTCCTAACGCAGACAGAAATTGTTTTACCCGGCGATCGTATATTAGCAGCTGAAGTATTAGCAAAACGTAAAAAGAGCCAGGTTTGCGACGGGAAGATGAACAATGATGTAATAGCATGCAAGCCGGGAAGACTTCATTAGAAGGAGCCAAATACCTACTCTATCAGCAGCTTGGTGTAGTCACCGCTAATTCAGGAGATATATTCCGTGTAGATATCGGCGCCCATGAAAAAGCGTCTCTTTCATATTTAAAGCGGCGACCCCAAAAGAATCGACCCGATGTGAATTCAGGTGACCTTTTATATGCCCCCTTATTTCTTGCTGGCCGTGATTTGGAACCAGAACTGGTTTGTGTTAATTGCACAGGAAAGAAAGGCAAACTTGGCGTTCTTACTGATGGCTTTGTGTTAAACTGCAGCTTAAATCTGGCACGTTTGATTCTTCGCGAGGATTGTTCATTATTGCGCTCACTCACTAAAGAAATGCCCTTTGAAATCGCGGTTGGCTTAAATGGACGTATGGACGTATTTGGCTCAAGGCGAAAAGCCTTCGAGAGACTATTGCTTTAGGAAATGCAATATTGGCTGCAGAAAGTGCATCATATGAAGAAATGCCAAACATTTTTGAAAATATTGGAAATATACTAATTAGTTAGATTTTATTTTTGCATTTTTCCGTGACAAAGTAGAGTTGCTGTTTTAACGATAAAGGCACTTGCCGAAGGTTTTGAGAGTGCTATCGGTGTTGATGGTCCTTTGGGGGATATAGATCCGGTACGTTCCGGTAATTAGTTTTATTAGAGACCATTAAAGTACTACCTCGACTTGGAACGATTTGACACGACCACGATGAACCCTATTCAAGTCGCTAGTTTCCTGGGACTTACGTTATATGATTTCGATGACGTTTTCTGAATGATGCACCTATTTGAAGGTGCGAAGCATTGTTAGTTTAGGTATATTGTGTTCGCTGGAGCCTCGCTTGTTAAATAAACAGATTCCGCCTAGTTAATATTGGCAAATGGGTTGGAGAGGCTGCGCTAGCAACGTAGTAGACCTTTTGTATTGTATAGTAAACTTTTTATTGGGGCATCTTCATCACCATATTTCAGCGTACATAGTAAAAGGGGCAATTTTTATTTTGAGTTAGATCTTTCTGCACGTGTTTGTTTGTTTCTGACCATGGTTATTGTACCATGTTTCTGACGTTATGTTTTCCCTGCCTTTCACACAACACCTTACGCCATACAACCGCTATCGTGATAAATATACTCTCCGACTGGGGCTAAACTTTACCGGGGCAAGTCATTTTTAGAGCTACTTTTTGCTTTTAATTTGGTGTTTCATTATTTACGTAATTCATTGGATTATACTGGACTGCAATGTGGAATTATGGTACAAAACACATTTTGGTGTACCCATTTCATCGATGCTGGGCAAGTTGTTTGGGTGACAGGCACTTCAAGTGGCATAGGAAGAAGATTAGCTCTTGTGTTGGCGAAAAATGGAGAACGATTAGCTATATCAGCTAGAAGGGAACATTTGTTAGATTCCTTGAAGAGAGAATGTTTAGAGCTTTCACATTGTTTTTGCATTTGCATTTTATATCTCTATCCGTATCTGGTTCATGTACCATTGGAACACGAGGAATGTGAACCATATGGATCATGTTCATGTTTCATTTGAACACGAGGGTTTTTTGCATTTGCCTGTTAAATTTCACACCTTTTCCAGTTTAAGTTCAGAAAATTACAATTCAAGTTCAGAATTTCCAAATAAAATTCAGAAATTTACAATTCAAGTTCAGAATTTTCCAATTCAAGTTCAGAAAATTACAATTTAAATTCAGAAAATTGCAACTCAAGTTCAGAAATTTACAATTAAAGTTCAAAATTTTCAATTCAAGTTCAGAAATTTTGTCGGGTATTTTTTTTTCAGCCAATGGAAATAAATGTATGTAATATGGTATCTATGTGTTCAGGAAGCATTGGACATCTTAATTCGTTTAAATCCATTTTGCGAGATATTGAAGAAAAAAACTCGCTCATAAGAAGCAATTGCAATGCCATCCAGCTATATTCTTAGCGTTACAACCATTAATCTGCACTGAGTATGACAGCAGTGATGACGAAGATACTACTACACTTGAACAGTTAACGGAGCGTCCACACTCCCGGAAGTAACGTATAGGTATTGTCTGCATAGATCTCGGCGCCATATGTCAAAATATCTCAACTTATCCGCCATCATTATTATATATCATGAATTAGCCCTTAATCGCGACTTTGGCAGTTTCCTAACAAATCATGGGAGCTTTCCCTGTTTCGCTGTAACTGACGGCGATTGGGAGCACCATGAGAGGTCAAGTCGTCCTCAAGTCTTTTGATGCCATCCAAAAATTGGGCAGATGGTATAATTAAACTGCCCTTAGACAACGAGCTGGTCCATCCACTTGAAATTGACGTGCTTTTCTCATCTTCAAGGCCAAGCTTTCTTATAATGTAGCCACCGATATACTCCAATGCATCATTTCTAAGAGTGATGCATGGGTCTGAATGGTCTTCTTGTGGTGGATTGAGGGCTTCGAGAACTTCCGGCTGCATCTCTTCATCAAAGTCGTCCTCAAGTCTTTTGATGCCATCCAAAAATTGGGCAGATGGTATAATTAAACTGCCCTTAGACAACGAGCTGGTCCATCCACTTGAAATTGACGTGCTTTTCTCATCTTCAAGGCCAAGCTTTCTTATAATGTAGCCACCGATATCCTCCAATGCATCATTTCTAAGAGTGATGCATGGGTCTGAATGGTCTTCTTGTGGTGGATTGAGGGCTTCGAGAACTTCCGGCTGCATCTCTTCATCAAAGCTCTCGTCGAACGCATTGCTTGACCAAAGGAAGTCACTTGCACACAAGGTTTGGGAGTGAGGTTGAGTGGAATCCAAAGTAAGCAGCCAATTAGTGGTATCCTGGCCCATATTACCGGTACCTTGCAGGTGTTCAGTGTTTCGTGCTATATGCAGATCAAATATAAAATTTGAAGATTATAGTTGGTAAGACATACCAATAGCAATTAACATCATACCTAAAATGTACTTCCGGAGTCTGTATCTGAAATCCTTCGGATGACTTTGTTTCGTTTATTAACGTTAATTATCGTAACGAAATGATATCGGTTCGTTGGTTAAGCATGCCTGCCTTACACCAACCACATTTTCAATTTCAATGCATAACCATCGCCTCAATTTACATCCACGTCCATTTCGTCTAACTGCTACTGACTGAGCAAACAGCCATCTAGGCCATGAACTTACCCAAGATGCACTATGAGTTCGCAACGCATCGTTCGTATATATAAATCATACCCTGCCAATTCAGGTTTATCCAAATATTCTTCATCAAGCGATATGTTTCCGGAGGTACATGGAACCATTGGTACCGCATTGGGCATTAAAGTCGCCCTCTTTCCTCCCAAAATGTAGTCAGTGGACGTGAAGTGTTCAGCGCATATTAATTCTCGTGTTTTGAAATATCGCTTGCAAACCCGATTCCATACTTCGCGGCGTTTAAGGTCTTTAGGAGCTTGGAAAAACGGGCCACTTCCTGCATGGTATCGTTTTCCACATATCACACACTTGGACATCTTTCTTTTTTTATATTAAAATTCTTTATTTGTAAATATATTAAATTTGAAAATGAATTTAATTAGTTTTCAAATCAGACTTAAAAACAATAGCCTTTTGGTTGTTTTTGTAACCTTTGTTTACATTTTGTATTCTCTATTTCCTTTTGACAATCCCTTCGACCATGCATTGACATAAACAAAATCAGCTGATGAGATGAGCCAACCTGTACATAGTTGAACCATGGTTTATACGTATCTGGTACACGCGTCATTGGCACGGAACTATCACTAAAAATTAAGTCTGGCAGGGTCGCCTTAAGTATTGTTTATAAACAGCTGTTAAAAAGAGCAAATTTGTGATGATAATTGTTTACTATATGTTTACAATGGTGGTGATAGAGAAATATTGATGTTATATGTGAAATACAATATATTAAATGCGTACTAAATGAAAAAACACTTTGATAATTACCTACAACTAGACAAACATTTTATTTCACAAACTGCAAATAAATACATATATACACAACGTTTAATTCATGTACTCTTTTAGTTGCATAGCAGCAGCACCAACACTACGACGGCCAGCATAAATGTAAGTATGATTATCATCGTCCAATTGAATTATAGAATTTTCCTCAGTGACTTGCTCTGTATTGGAGTTTTCTTCCTCCATTTCAATATGCTCAAATTGTGATGAAACAACTGCATCTGCTGTTGAAGCATTTCGCATTATATTGCTCTTGCGTCCTAAATTTCCAAGGCAACCTTCAAATAGTATTTCAGCAATGGCTTTACGCGCATATATTCTTTGTTCCATTGACATTTCTTCATATTGTATAGCCCATGATTTCGCTAAAATCTCGGAAGCTTCACTTATAGCAGGTGAATTCGTTGCATTTACTTGTTGAACTACAGGTGTTTTTGTTGATGTTTTTCGTGTAGTTATTTGTTGTGCTGTGTTATCTTCAGTTGGTGTGGAGTCTGTGTTCACGTTTAGTGCATCTTTGTCGTCAGTCTCTAAACGTTCAAGTTCTTCGATTATCTGATCTTGCGACTGCATGGAGTCTTCAATGTGCACAATTTCTTGATACTCTCCTACATCTGCTTCTAAGTCTTCCATTGGGGGTTTTGTGCCATTCGCTTGCATTTGCTGCGGACGCGGCAAAAATGTAAACGTATGAAATTGATTATGAAATTGTTGCTGAAATGAGCGTTCATCTGCATATTGCGCTTCTTCCAAATGTTCTTCTGAATCATTTCCCTTATCAGATATATATTCGTATTTTGTGGGTTCGTTTTTGTTGTATTCAATAGAAATTTCCTGTGTATTATGTGTTGAAGAAACGTGCGACTTTACTGAGCAGGCAGGAACGATGGATTGTGTAGGTTGGATTTTGTTGCCTACTCGGCGCTGTTTAAATAAAAACCAATTTTAAGTGCAATTTTTTTTGCAATGTATGCGCAAACTTACCAATATTTTCTTCTCGTCATATTGTACACGTTTGCGATCCTTACGAGGATCTTGATTTTGTAAGAAATTCAACATTTTAAAATACCAAAGCGAAGTTGTATAACGTTTGCCCATGCGATTGCTTGCCTTTATACGTGCGCATTCCCGACGATAATTTGTGCGAAATATGTTTATTTTACGTAGTACATCTTCTCGGCAAGCATACGGATCAATTTCGCGCATTTTTGTAATTAATACTTCATAGCCTTGCGTTTTACATTGTCTATCCTTGTACAAGGGATCATTCATATCCCATAGCGCTGGTAAACTTTCATACAAAGCAAAAAATTCGGTCCAGAAAGTACGTTTACCCAATGCTTGTGGAGGTTGGCGCGCATTTGCCATTTCCGTGATTGTTATCTATTTTTAACGAATTTGTAAAGTGAGGAATGGGCAAAAATTACAACAAAAAAAAACGTAGCGAACGCGTAACAATACCTCAATCACACAAATTCGCTTGTCCGCTCGGCTTGATTGCCCGACATCAACTGAGTCAAGCAGCAAATCAAGCAGGTGAAATCAAGCACGTACATACATACATACATATTGCTCTCTTTTTATTCACGTGTCTATTAGGGCTGATCACATTCAACACGGCGTCTACAGACCACAACCACAATAAACCAAGGCTTGACGACAACCGTAGCCAAGCATTGGCTTCTTAATTACTTTGAAAGCGGCAGCCACCAATATGAATTACAGCAAATAGTAGCGAAAAATTTATAAAAAAATATTAATTATGTTTAACAAACGCCCAAAAGAATGATTTTAGCTTTTATTATCTGTTATTTACTTCTATTTTAGTTTTTATTGACAAAATAAAAAGGACGCCACTCACTGTCGCTTCGCAAAAATAGAATTAGGTTTAATCTGGCTGCAACAGCTGTCGTGTTTGATTGTCTGCTGCTCTGTCGCGCCGAAAATAACGACGCTCATAAGAACATGTAAAAATAATATGACAGATGTGGCGGCTACACCGCCGTCGTGAATGTAGTCAGCCCTATTGTTTTTATATTGAAACCCTCCACCTTTTTAGTACATATGATTGCCTATATACTTGTATATATATACGTATGTATGTATTTATGTACCTCATCACGACAGCTTACGGGCTCACATGGCGGAACGATATAAGGTGGCAGCATAGCGACATACCTACAAACATATATAAAAGTTTGATGTATCTACTTTGTTTTTGTAAATTCGATGGACAAATGTCAAAATCGTACTGCGTCGGAAGTTGATGTATCAATTCAAATAAAAAGTTTATAATCAGCTGTCCCATGCTGCCACCTTGTATCGCTGCGCCATGCGTGCTCAACATTTCATTGTTTGTGCTAAATTACCTCGTTCCTTTTCGTTGGCGGTCTCTTTCAAATCCCATTCACAAATTTTTAATTCAGGTAACGATGTTCACAGTAACGTTGGCCGCGGGAGCGCATTTCGATGCTTGCCAATCATACGTATTTTTAGTGTACTCAGAGCAGGAAGGCTGTTATCGGAAGTTATGTGTTATAGGATGAGAAACAACAAGTAAGGAAGGCTAAGTTCGGTGTAACGGAACATTACATACTCAGCTGAGAGCTTTGGAGACAAAATAAGGGAAAATCACCATGTAGGAAATGAACCAGGGTAACCCTGGAATGTTTTTATATGACATGAGTATCAAATGGAAGGTATTAAAGAGTATGTTAGAAGGGAGTGGGCCATGGTCTATAGGTGGGACACCTTTTCGAGATATCCTCATAAAGGTGGACCAGGGGTGACTCTAGAATGTGTTTGTACGATATGGGTATCAAATTAAAGGTATTAATGAGGGTTTTAAGAGGGAGTGGCCCTTAGTTGTATATGTGAAGACGTTTTTGAGATATCGACCAGAATGTGGACCAGGCTGACCCCAAAACATCATCTGTCGGGTACCTTTAATTTATTTATATATGTAATACCATATTTATATATGTAATACTACGAACGGCGGCCAAGCACATCAAAATTTTAGAAATAAGGTTTTTCAATTAGAAGAAACTTTTCTAAGCGGGGTCGCCCCCCGCAGAGCTTGGCAAGCGCTCCGAGTGTATTTCTGTCATGAAAAGCTCTCAGTGAAAACTCATCTGCCTTGCAGATGCCGTTCGGAGTCGGCATAAAACATGTAGGTCCCGTCCGGCCAATTTGTAGGAAAAGCAAGAGGAGCACGACGCAAATTGGAAGAGAAGCTCGGCCTTAGATCTCCTCGGAGGTTTATCGCGCTTACATTTATTTTTTATTTATTTATAATACCACCAACAGTATTCCTGCCATGATTCCAAGGCTTTTGATTTCGCCCTGCAGAACTTTTTCATTTTCTTCTACTTAACATGGTAGGTGTCACACCCATTTGCACAGTTTTTTCCAAAGTTATATTTTTCGTCAAAAAACCAACACAATTACCATGTTTCATCCCTTTCTTCGTATTTGGTATAGAATTATGGCATTTTTTTCATTTTTCGAAATTTTATTTTTTTTAGTTTACTCAGAGCTGGAAAATTCAGAAAAATCGGAAAATTATAGTGATCAGACACAAAATTTTTTTGAGCCGACTAGTAAAAAATGGGCGATTGTTTTTTTTAATTTTTCCGATATTTTACTAATTTTCACCAATTAGTTAATAATTAATTTAAAACTTGTAAAATCTTGAGAAAAAACAATTGCTTAGTTGCTCATGAGAGCCTGTTATTTAAGATACTCTGAGTTATACATAGAATTATAAAGATATCATGAAAGTATCTGCACTTTCAATTAAAATAGAAAAAACGTATCGACACCAACTAAGAACCGCAGCGAACCTCCCAGCGGGTTAGAGGGCGTACGATAAACCCGCCGCAGGTATGTATATCGTAAGAGCGACTAAAATACCCAAATGCTTCAAGGAGTTGTGTAGCTGCCAGCGCAATTTATAGCTTCTCCAACCCAATTGTCAACTTCAGATACCCGTGGAGAATCCTGTTTCTTTAGCAACCGAGGCTATGACGACCTTTTTTTTGTGGGAGGGCTAAAAAATGAATTGCTGCCGTCGCAGCAACCGTGTGTCCATAGACTAAAAAACAGCCCGTTTTGGAACCGTCGCCCACCCCGGTACCACTTTCGCATTACTTCAGGGTGGCGTTCCATTCATTTGTCTCTGCGTCCAGATTCCCGCTATTTGCTCTGAGTGTCGATTTAATCGCCACTGCTTCGCATGCGAATTTCTCTGCGCTCCCTCTCAGCATTCATCAGCAGTGTCATGACTATAAATGCTATTTTGCTCACTGCAGTGCAGCGCTCTTCCTGTTGCACATTGTGAAACTACATTTCTCGTGGTAGGTTCCTCCCCAAAGACTATATGCAAGGCGAATCTTTCTTCGTGGAAACGGGTCTATGACGACCCCAAGCTCCTCATGGGACTAGGGGTAGGGCGATATGGCTTAGTAGGTTCAAGGTCATATCAATCGTTCGCGATCGGGCAACATTAATTATAGCCCGACCCGTCTCGGGAACGATTTATGACCACATTCAACTTTATAGGCCCCCTCCCCCAGCTCCATGGGTATTAGTCACCTCCTAGAACGCGTATATCTCATTCTTAGTGCCTCTAACCCGCTGTGGGCTGAATTCTACTGAAAGAATTTCTACTGAAAACAGAAAAGTTCACTATTGTTTAACCAATTAGCGCACAATGTTCCCATTTGGAACTTATACAATCATTAAATATTCTTGAATGAGAACTACTGATCATAAAATCGATAACGAATTATGCTATGCATATATTCAGCTGTTCTTGATGCTCTCTTACGATATCATGGTCAGTAGCAAACAAATAATCTCGGAAGTGGGTGCATTTTTTCATTTTCAGTTTTTATCTGCAAATTTTTATTGATTTAACCGAAAAGTGAATGTGATATATTTTCTTACTGCTAATGCGTACAAAAATATCGAGAGAGATGTCAAAAGAAGTTGGCCGAATACGCGTCTTTTGACACCTCTCTCGATATTTTGGAAGCATATTAGCAGTTCTAAACTTTTACCCTAGATTTTGACGTAACTAAATAAAATAGTTTTGTCGCAAGATAATTGCTTACATTTCACAATTCCAACGTTCTTCCAATATTCCCAGTTTTGTAAATATTTTTCGTTATTGGTTTAGGCTGAAATTTTTATATATACAGAACTAGCTTTACCAGGCGCACGTTGTAACGCCCGAGATCGAATGGATGTTGCGTTATTTTTTCTGTTTTGTTTGTTGATAATTTAATTTATTGTTCTGTAAATTGAATTGAATTTTGTACGCATATTTGGTGAAATTTTCTGTTAAAACATTTTATTCTTGTATCTTATTGTATCTTATTTTATATTATTGTATTGCTTTTACCGCTGATGATTGTTGCTTTGATTACATTCCGAAGAAGCATGACTGGTGAGCCAATTTTCAAAGTTGATATATGCGCAGGCATTCCTTTTGGTTCTAAGGAGTATAGAAATTCATTTGGATAATTCACAATTTTATCTTCATCTGTAACTGTGTCGATCGATTTATATTTCGTCACTTCACCAGGAAATTGATTTTGAAAGCGATCATTGATTTTGTTAACATGATCATTTTTGGGAGCTAAGATAGTTCTTTCGCATAGCCAAAAAACAAAAACATTTAAATTTAAAATTCTTAATTCTGAAATATGAAAAACTTTCGTCTTGATCGAAGGAACCTCGAGCCAAAATTTGGTGATGATCGAAGTATAGCAAACACGTTTTCATAGGGAACACACACACAGAATTTGATTTTTATAGAAGATGTAGATAGACTGAAGCTAAACAATTTTTTTAACAGCGGCAGATTACTAAACGTCCAAAAGGCATAACAGCTAAACTCAACAATGCAGTCAAACTTTAGGTGTTAAAATAACTTAAGTTTGTACGGCAGCCATAGTTTTTCCCCATTCCACATTTTACTGGAGGTTTTAGGACTTAACGTCACATAGCTCCTTACCAATTTTAATTATCCTACCATTACGACATCCAGATATATGCAGTATAATATATTCCATTTGTATGGGAGGTGCCACGCCCCCTTTTTCCCAATTCCATATTTTCTTGGTGGTGTTAAGGATTGACCTCAAATAACTCCTTACTGAATTTCAATGTTCTGGCATGTATACCTTCAAAGTTATGCAGTACCAAAGATTCCATTTGTATGGGAGGTGCCACGCCCCTTTTATATATCGAAATTATTTTTAGCCTAAAACCTTCCCGTTGATCGAAGGAACCCATAACCAAAATTTGGTGATGATTGATGTGTGGGAAATACGTTTCCATAGCGAACACACACACACACAGAATTTGATTTTATATATATATATGGCTAAACCGATTTGGGATTTCAAAATCAACTAACCATCATCTCTCCTTCCTGTATCTTTCCTAAAAATTTCATGGCAATCTGTCGAGCCGTTCTCGAGTTATGGAGTGACAATCAAAATGTACACTTCTTTTTTATATATAGACTAGCAGACCCGCCAGACGTTGTTCTGCCCTAAATTTGGTCTATCTCCATACATTTTAATAAACTTTTTCCGTCTAACTCTGCTCCTCACTTTTTCTTAATCCTTTTATTCACTCCTCCCTCCGTCTTTTCGCTTCATCTATCTCTATTTTCGTCTCACTCTATCTCTTTCTCAGTCTCCTTCTCCTTCCGTCTTTTCTCTTCTCTAAAGTTTTTCCCATTCTTCTTCATCCCTTATTACCAGGCAAATCGAATAGGACGTATGTAAATAGTTATGTGGGTATTATTAATTCATGTCTTTATTTCGGCTTCGCATGCACATTTATCAGTTTTGCCAGGTTAATGCAACTAAATCGAATATCACAATGAAAATTACTTTAAAGCTCTCGGCAACAACTTTCATTTGATATCCATATTACACACACATTCTAGGGGTATCCGGGTCCAGGTTTTGCCCATATCTTGAGACCCTAGTCACCCAGCGGTATAAAAATTACTCTGTACTAAAGCACTCATCAACAGCTTCAATTTGATACCCATAATGTAAAAACACATCCTAGTGTTACCCTGATGCACGTTTTGGCCTATATCTCGAGACCCTTCACAAATAGGTATGAAAACTACCCTGTACTAAAGCACTCATCAACAGCTTTCATTTGTTATCCATATTGTATAAACACTTTCTAGGGGTACCCGGGTCCACGTTTTGGCCTCAATCTCGAGACCCTAGTCACCAATAGGTATGAAAACTACCCTGTACTAAAGCACTCATCAACAGCTTTCATTCGTTATCCATATTCTATAAACACATTCTAGGGGTACCCGCGTCCACGTTTTCGCTTATATCTCGAGACCCTAGTTACACGCGGGTACGAAAAATACCCCGTATCAAAGTACTCATAAACAGCTTACATTCGATACCCATATTGTACAAACATATCCCAGGATTACCCAGGTCCACGTTTTGATCTCAAGACCCTATCCAGAACGGGATAAAATTAGCCTATGTCTGTCTCCTGGTTCTAAGCTACCCCTCCACCAATTTTCAGCCAAATATGTTCATCCGTTACTTCCTCTTCAATCACTCTTTATCTATTAAAAAAAGCGCATCAAAATCCGTTGCGTATTTTTAAAGGTTTAAGCATTCAAAGGGACATAGGGACAGAAAAAGCGACTTTGTTTTATACTATGTAGTGATGTACATCCATACATACCTATAAACCTACGCCCGAAGTTAAATAACGCAGCGAATGCTATATATGTACGTATGTATGTGTCGCATCAAGCCTCACTCAAAAGCAATTAGCGCGGACAGTTCACAGCGAACAAACACACATACGCATTTTTTGATAAAAATGTTACTTTTGTTTAAACAATTTGGCTGATATAAGAAAGGAATCAAGTATTTTTTTTGATGCAGATCGAAGGTAAATATTTCAAAGTTTTACTGAAAAGTAGAATTTTTAAATCCATCCATCCGTTTATGAGTTATAGCTGTGTAAACAAAAATTTTATGATTTTTTACTACATTTTGGCAATTTGCCACGCCCCTATAATATATACCTTCAAATTATATTAACTGTACCATCTCACGTAGCTAAGCTTTCAAATGCAAAAAACCGTTTTAAAATCGGAGCATTCTGTGTGAAGTTATGTGCATACATGGCATTTAGCGACTTTATTTTATAAGATTTATAGATATATATACATAGATAGATGTAGAGGATGGAGAGCTGGGTGACGAAAGTACTATTAATATAGTGCAACTGCCTGCAGATGCTGATAACCTGATGGATTGTGAAGATATTGATGACAATCTGGTGAAGTTACTCAACTGAAGGATGGCCCTGGCGAAGTAGAAATTCATTTTACTGAAAAGGAAATAGATATCAACTTCTCGCCATGTACAACTAAGAATAGACAAAAGCTGGAAAAAAGAAAATCTAGCCTGCACATCGCGCTGGCTCCATATTGATGCAAGCTATATAACAGTTTTCATCGTCTGAACCAGGCATGCTTAACCAACGAAACGAGATCATTTCGTTACGATAATCAACGTTACATAAACGAAACGAAGTCATTCGTTTCGTTTATTAACGTTAAGATCGTCAAATTAACGAAATGATTTCGTTTCGTTTTCTGCCATATCAAAACGAAATCAAATCGTTTATGTTGATTATTATTTCAAAACTATGCTGGCAAAGCTGATTGATTGCGGATGTCATTAAAGGTGAAAGCATTATCCAAAGCTGATTGCAACTTTTCTCATGAATTTGACAGTACGAACATTTCTCAGAGTATTTTTGAATTACCACCAACGAATTACACAAACAAATTACATAGTAGTTGTGTGTGTAGTGCGCTCGTTGTTGCCACCTTACGGCTTCACCATGGCTATAGCATTGCCAGGCCAATTCACATAAAGTATCACGTTTTCGTTAACGTTTTTAACGTTAACGAAAGCTTTTCGTTTCGGTTAAAAACGAGATACAATTTATCTTGATAATTCTTTATCGATAATATTTCGAAGTGTTTCAACGGAAACGTGGAAATTTTTGATAAACGATTAGCTTAACGGTAGTGCATCCCTGGTCTGAACGCTGCCAGCAGTGTTGCCATTTGGTGTTGTTGGAGCCAGATCTAGCCTTTTTCGCGTTTAGCTCCAAAAGTTTCCGCTATAGCTCCTAGCTCATTTTTCGGCCCTTTTTAAAATGTTTTCCCCTTTTTGGCTCCAAATCTATTTCGGCAATACGTATTTGTAATTTGTGTTATGTGTTTCGAAGTTTTATTTTATTTGTTTCGTTATGTATGATGTCGCAATTTGGTACTCAACTGATACCAAAAACTTTAATAGATAAACTGTGTCATGAGGTTGTATATTCAGCTTGTGCAACAGCATAGCGTCACTTTCAGATTATAATAAATTTTTGTCTCCCGTACCTTATTTTCTTTATACTTTTGAAGAATATATACGAACTTAAAAATAAGATAAATGTGTACACGAATTTATTGAAAGAAAGATACGTAATATATGTCGCGACTTCATAACTAAATTGATAGAGCAATTAAGGCAACGCTTGCCGCAAAAAAATATAGAAACGCTTAGCAAAATAGATTTCTTTTTGGTTAAAAATACATTGAGAATTGTGAAACCTCATTGTTTTCATATTTCACAAATGAAAAAAAAGAAACAACAAGTATAGCACTGATGAAATAACTAGGTTAGAAATGCAGTGGAAGAATATCCATCTCCAAAATTGGAAAAATGTGACTTCAATATTAAGTTTGGTTTGATATAAAGAGTTTAAGAACGCGTTAAATGAAAACCCATTCAAAGAGCTTGCCAATTTTTGCTTACATTTCTTTTGCTGCCAAGAAGTAATGCTGAAGTTGAAAGCATGTTTTCAAACATGAGTTTAATTAAAAGCAAACACAAAGAAAATGACTTAGTTATTTTGAATTCGCTTCTGACAATAAGAAGTGGTTTAAACGGCTTAATAAATGCTGTCGTGACTTTGAAATAAACAACGATCTCTTAAAATTAATAAACACAAAAAATATTTGTGAATGTAGCAATAATAATAATTCATCTTCTGAGGACGAAATCATAGATTTTGAAGTCTAAGGCCCTTCATATATATCTCGTCCCAACATAAACTTAAATATCGCACGATACTCTTACCGCCAAATGACAAAAGAAAAGTTAAAAATAGAACGTATTTTTGTTGTTAAAAAATCTAAAATGATATATAAATACAGTATTTTTATGTACTTCTATTGCACTTTATGTGAGTTTACTGCACCTTTTTTATAACTTTGTTTAAGTTTGATTTGAAATAAATATGAAAACTTACACTGAAAAATATACATATACTTTTAGCTCTTTTTGCAACCGTTTTTGGATTTTCTTGAAGAAATTTAGCTCTTTCTAGCCTTTTTTCTAGATTCCTAGCCCCAAAGAATTTTTTTTCCTGGCAACACTGGATGCCAGAATAATAAAACCAAAAATTCGAGAGAATTTTCAGCAAAGAGATCATTGAAATTTTTGAGTTCTTCTTTGACATTCGCTAGTTCAACTCACGAAAGTGTTCGCTATGCACATCAATGTAATTTTCATAACTTCTGCGGATCAGATACCTTGAAACCAAAAAGATTTGTGCACCTCATTAATAGTGGAAACATTCGAAGTGGTATTCCTGAAAAAGGAAACATGATTATTTACGTCATGACAAAATTCCATATCTTGACTTCATTCGAATGTGTAAATAAAATAAGTTAACGATTTTATTGAAAACAATACTTACATGAAGTAATAATAATACTAAAAGCTGGAAAATAATTAGGTAGGTCCTAGGTACTAGTCATCACACTCCTCGTCAATTTAGGACGTTGATCAGACAATTAAATAAATGCGTTGGACGCGTGAAATTTCTAAAAATGTGAGGCGTAGCAAAACCTTATTAAGGTTCATTTGGTCTTATATATGACTATCAATAGAAATTTGACGCGTCCAACGCTTTTATTTAATTGTCTGATCAACGCCCTATATTGATGAGAAGTGTGATGACTAGTACCTAGGACCTACCTAATTATTTTCTAGCTTTTAGTATTATTATTACTTCATATAAGTATTGTTTTCAATAAAACTGTTTAACTAAAATTTTTTTTAAATTATTTTATTTTCAAGTTTTTGGTCTTTATTTAATTGCCTATTATTTCTCATTCTATTTATTTCATTTAGTGACCCATTATTACGGAACTCTACGGACTCAATCAGTCTATGTGAGGTCCTTATGGATCGGCCAGTTCAACCTAACCCATTATTACACGGACTCTTTCCTGACAATTTGTTACAATCTAAGCCCTCAATACATAATACTTCCAAAGACTTTACTCGACTCTGCGCCTCGTATGCTTGTCCCTCCTCGAACTACAAAATATTTTGATGTCACTTGTAACGAACTGTATGTAATATTTTCTCGAAATATGAGCCAAATCGGATATCAAAGGTCGCTTTCTATTCATGTATGTATTATGTGTTCCAAATATGGACCAAATCGGACCACAAATACGATTTTTTTTAACATCTCGATCCTTGTGCCACCTAGCGGCGATTTTTTCATAGGTCGCTTTCTAGTCATGTATGTATTATGTGTTCCAAATATAAGCCCAATCGGACGACAAATACGATTTTTTTGGATTATCTCGATCCTTGCGCCACCTAGCGGTGATTTATTTCAAAGCTCGCTTTCTATGCATGTATTTATTATATGTATGTTTCAAATATGAACCAAATCGGGCCACAAATACAATATTTTTAAATATTTCGATCCATGCGCAACCTATCGGAGTTTTTATTTCTTATTATTGCATTGTCATCGGGTTCTGAACTATATTCCAAGTTTCAAACTTGTAGCTTATCGGGAAGTTACTTAAATTTCAATTACAAAATTCGTTCACAACGGCCGTGCGGCCGGCCTGTCAGTCAAGCTAAATAAAACCGTTTAAAAAAAAGACACGTAAAATGTGTACTGAATGAGATCGAGGTATACATGTTCATTGTTTTGTAGACTATCGCAACATGATTTCAGTTTTATGTACCCAATGTTCCCATTTGGGAAAAATCTTTCAGATGAAATAAATATATATATGATTTAGTAAATACATCATTTGTGCATTAGTATTAGTGTCTATATTTTGGACCATACTAACAGAAAAAGGTGATAAAAGGGCGAAACAAAAGTTGGGCGTTAATGGGTTAATATAAATAATGGGTTAATAAAAAATTTCAATTTATAATCTCTAAATGTGGATGAATTAAATTGAAAAAAAAATTTTTTTTCCAGTTGAGCCATTTTTTCTGTCAAAAAGCATAAAGGCAAAAAAAGATTTAAGCAAAAAAAAATTTATAACAAAAATAAAATTTAAAAAATAACTGCATGGATCATTAACGAAAATGCAACAGACCCGGACTACTATTTAGCAACAACTCCGAAAAAAGTGGCAGCATCGCAGAATTCTTTTAAACCAAAACTTTGAATAGGGCAAAGAAAAGTTAAGCCATGGTTGACCGTCTGACAGAAGAACAAATCCTTGAGTACAAGGAAGCATTCAGTTTATTCGACAAAAATGCTGATGGTATGATAACGGTAAAGGAGTTAGGCACAGTAATGCGTTCACTTGGACAAAATCCAACCGAGGGCGAATTGCAAGATATGATCAATGAGGTTGATGCAGATGGCAGTGGTACCATAGACTTTCCTGAGTTCTTGTCGTTGATGGCACGTAAAGTGAAGGATATGGATTCAGAAGAAGAAATTCGTGAAGCCTTTAAGGTATTCGATAGAGATGGTAATGGATTTATTTCGGCGGCTGAATTACGTTACGTCATGACAAATTTAGGTGAAAAATTGACTGATGAGGAGGTCGATGAAATGATTCGAGAAGTTGATATGGATGGTGATGGTCAAATTAATTATGAAGAATTTGTTGTTATGATGACTTCAAAATGAGACATGAATGTTTGGATGCATACTACTTCCAAAAATGGCACAACATCACAATATATATCCATAGGCGTTAAAAGATTGAGATATGCTGTTGCTATTAATGCAAACCGTTAAAAAAGAGACTAAACTGTGGAAAATGGAGTCCTAAGATCTATAAAATCGTACAATACATAAATAAATTTTTGGTTATTTTTGCTTATAGTCTTCACTGGAGTTGTTTTACTTAAAAATAATTGTGTAGGATGTAGAACTAAAATTAAACATTATGAACATTAGCCCTCCTCCCCCATCGGGTTAGGGGCTTAAAATATAGCCGCTGCAGACATGCCTGTCGTAAGGGGGTGACTAAAGTACCAAAATGATTCAAGGAGTGGTGTAGCATAGCCCTTTCAAGGAGATGCCAGCGCAATTTATAGCTTCTCCAACCCTATTGTCAAACTCCTCTACTAGTGACGAATCCTGTTTCTCATGGAACTAGGGGTGGGAGCGGCTTCCACTAGAAGGTTAAATCTGAATGTGGTCATATCAAATCGTTGCCGAGATGGTCAGGCTTAATGGTGCTTGTTATCGAAACAAAAGCCTTCTTTTGGAGTGTCTTTATAGCTAAAAGACCAACATTAGCTCTATCAAATATCGCTATATGAAAGTCAAGAACAGGGGTCGACTGCTATATACGCGTCTAAAAATATCTAGAGGGGTGTCAAAAGATATCTAGAGGGTGACAACAAGAATCCGAAGGCGGAAAATAAAAAATTTCACCCGTTGAAAAGATTTTACGAAAATAACTCTGGGTCCCTCCGAAACCGGGGTGGAATCCATAGTATTTTTGCGCAGAACACCTCTCTGCGTTGGCGGCCTTCGGCCATGCTTATAAAAAATTACCCTGGCCGGTCCACCAATGCGGAGGGATGCAAAATGCCTTTGTACACAAAATTTTGTTTAGTGCCCAACAACATTACAACAACCACATGAAAATTGACTTTTTTTCTTGTTGTCGAGGTCAATGCGCCACTTCTGACACCTCTTTCGATATTTTTGGACGCGCATTAGCAGTCAACCCTGTTCTAGACCTTTACCCATAATATAAAACGTTCTCATCTTTATACCAGCAAGTTAGACTGTTTTCGAATCAGTCTTGATATTTTTCCACGTCCGTTGCTGTTCATTGCAATGCTAGCCTCCACGTATCCGAACGTAACTCTGAATATATAAAAAAAAATAAATGTAAGGCCCGATAACCTCCGAAGAGATTTTCGCCCGAGCTTTTCTTCCAATTTCCGCCGTGCTCCTTTTTTAATTTTTTCCTACAAATTGGCCGGACGGGACCTACATGTTTTATGCCGACTCCGAACGGCAACTGCAAGGCAAATGAGTTTTCACTGAGAGCTTTTCATGGCAGAAATACATTCGGAGTGCTTGCCAAACACTGCCGAGGGGCGACCTCCCTTAGAAAACTTTTCTTCTAATTGAAAAACCTTGTTCCTAAAATTTTGATGTTGCTTTGCCTCGGGTGTGAACCCAGGATCTTCGGTGTGGTAGGCGGAACACGCTACCATTACACCACCTCGGCCGCCAACATACACAAATCCCAATATTTCTACCAAACTAAAGGACCG
This sequence comes from Eurosta solidaginis, assembly GCA_029619165.1. Classification (NCBI taxonomy): domain Eukaryota; kingdom Metazoa; phylum Arthropoda; class Insecta; order Diptera; family Tephritidae; genus Eurosta; species Eurosta solidaginis. Next base: position 34,067 of record JARSSU010039004.1, read on the forward strand.
CGTTGCTTCGCTTTGACGCTTTGACAGTGCCAGACTTAACGTCGAGGTGTGATATATTTCCCATTTTTACTGAACTTTTTTTATATTCCATTTTAGTGGATATGTTTATACACTTTTATAAGCGCTTAATATAAATATCCTTCTTACTCCTGACCGTTCATGTATCTAACAACAATCATAGTGAAGTTGCTAGTATTGCATTCTTGCTGCTCTTGGTCCACTCGTGACTGTTTTATCTAATGCTCTGAATAAATGATCAAATGGTAATTCATTGCAATTTAGCATGAGGAGTTAAATTTTAGGCTAATTTCTCATAATTTAAGCCTGATATGTACGTAAAAACCCTTTAAAGTAAGTCCAATATGATATTTTTCCTATAATTCTATCAGAAGCTATGAAGATTTTTTGGCCAACCCTACATTCATATGGCAAAATATCTATTTTGTAAAAGTGGGGGACTCGAAGTCGGACTTAGAGCTGTGGTGTCTTCAGCAATTTTTCTTAGAATCATCTGTATATTACGTTTTTGCTATACTCCTGATGGAAAAAAAATTTGACCCATTCTAATATCTAGATATGTATATTCTTGTCTTCATTAAGGTGTGCTTTCTTTGATACTTTGTTCTACAAAGCAAGTGTTCCACAGGAAATATTTTGCAGGCCATAAAGTAGGTACATCCGAAACATTACAGCTCATTTCGTCGCGCAATTAAAACTAGCACGTTTCAAATTCCTATGGAAGACGAATAGATTTCGTTGTTCGCTTAGGAAACTAACTCACACTCCGTTATTTGCGTGGAAGACAAATACCTGATGTATATTGAAACGATTTTCCGTTATCTCTGTCAAATTTGGTTTCGAGACAACCGGTTTCGGCGTTGTACCATCATCAGTGTCGATTTTCGGGCTCGACCTTGTCGTAAAATCAACAAACAAAATAAGACAAATAACCTGATTTTAGCTAAGTTTAAATACTTACTACAATTAATTGAAAGTGGACAAGAAAACTGACACATTTCGTTATTAGCATCGAAGCCTAACACATTTCGTGCCTTGCGTCTGGGGGCAGTTTTCGACTAATAGATTTAGTTTTTATACCCAGCTGTACTTGTACACAGGGTATTATAACTTTGATTGGATAACGGCTGGTCGTACAGGTATAAAGGAATCGAGATAGATATAGACTTCCATATATCAAAATCATCAGTATCGAAAAAAATTGATTGATCCATGTCCGTCCGTCCGTCTGACCGTTAACACGATAACTTGAGTGAATATTGAGATATCTTCATCAATTTGGTACACAAGCTTATCTGGACCCAGAATAGATTGGTATTGAAAATGAGCGAAATGGCATGATAACCCACGCCCACTTTTTATATATAACATTTTGTAAAACACAAAAAACCTGATTATTTAGTAAATAATACACCTATAATGTTGAAATTTGATAAACATTTGAAAAAATGTTTTAAAATGGGCATGGCGCCGCCCACTTGTGATAAAATAAATTTTACAAATATTATTAGTCATAAATCAAAGATCGTTAAACCTATCGTAACAAAATTCGGCAGAGAGGTTGCCTTTACTATAAGGAATTTTTGAAGAAAAACTAACGAAATCGGCTAAGGACCACGCCCATTTTTATATAAAGATTTTTAAAAGGGTTGTGGACGAATAAAATAAGCTATATCTTTGCAACAAAGAGCTTTATTCAATGGTATTTCATTTCCCAAGTGGATTTATAACATAAATAGGAAAAACTTCCAAATTTTAAAATGGGTGTGGCACCGCCCCTTTTATGACTAAGCATTTTCTGTTTCGGCAGCCATAACTCGAAGAAAAATTAGTTCAGAATAGAACCATATTGTAACGAATTTAGTGAAACTCCGCTTATTCCAAATCTTCTGCTAACGTTCGATCGCTAAACTGTTGAATAAATAACTCCAATATTCAATAATGCAAAAACGGTCTTTATTAGACTACTTTGAAAGTACTTCACAATAACACTTAATCTTCACAACCAATAGCGTGCTTAAATCAAACTGATTACTGACCACTCAACTTTCGCTGTTTTTATACTCTCTGTTGCCTCGTTCACATATTTCTCCTAAGGTCTGTAACTTTGCGAACTCCATGCCTGGTTACCAGCCATATATGTACATGTATATTTGTAGTTTATAGTCTCTCGCATAGCCATGTGCGTGTGTATATGTGAGAACTACTTCGGCTCATGGTGAGTATCTCTCTGATGCCTTGTATGCACATGTGTACATGATGATTAGTTAATGTGTTTTATGTAGCTTGTTTTAATGTTGTTGTGCTTTATTTAATAACCTTAGGGATGTGAATATAAATTAGTGAAATATGTCACGAGGAAACCAAGCAGTATAAAAAACAGCAACAGTTGGGGCACGCATCAGTTTGATGAGGAGAGAGTCACACCAGCGGCGTAGGTTTTTTAATAACAAATACAATAGCGAAAAGTATTTATTGAATGGGTGCCGATAAGCCCCAGAATTATTATACTTAAACTCCGCACTAGAGCAAGGAAACTAGTCATCATCAATGTTTATGGACCAACAGAAAGCCAAAATGACGAAATCAAAAACGAATTTTTCGATACCTCAACAGCTGCGTAAACTCACACGTTATCAAGGGGACATATGTGTTATTCTAGGCGACTTTAATGCTAAAGTGGATCTGACATGATGTTCTAGATATATACATGGGTAACACAGCCTGGTACCCGGAATGACAATGTAGTAGGCTTATAGAATTTTGTTGTGAAACGGTCTGGTGATCGGTGGAAGCTATTCCCACATAATTAGTCCACAAAACACCATGGACGTCTCCGGATCAACGCACTAATAACAAATTGATCACGTACTAATAAACAGCAGATGGAGGTCATCCTTGCTAGATGTGCGCGTTAAAAGAGAGCAGATATGGTAGCGATCACTACCTTGTAGCTGGTAGTTCAGATTTAAGTAGCCGCAAGTACAGAAAAACCTTCAAAAATTAGCGAGAAAATTGATATTGAGAAACTAAAGCATGAAGAATATCAAAATGCCTTTAATGCCGCAGTACGCGAAACGTGTTGAACAGGTAAACATGAGTGTAGTACAGGTGACAGGCTAGACTCCGTTAATAATATCTACCAAGACTTGGTAGCAGTATCCTTGGACACAAAACAAAGCAAAGCAAGTATGGCTAACAATAATACGTGGACACTTATTGAACAGCGGCGGAAAATTAAAGAATCGCTTCTCAGACGGACGAACAACATGACACGGAGGAAGCAAGGCAGTTAGCCGCAAGGTATAAAGAAAATGCAAGCAAATTAAGAAGTCTGCTAGAAAAGACAAGAGGAATGGGCTGACACATTAGCAAGTCGAGCTGAAACGCCGCCAGATTAAATAATATGAGGGACTCTATGAGATTAGTAGGGAACTCACCGGAAAATACAGGAGTGGTCAAAAACCAGTAAAAGACTAAACGGAAATCTTATACTGAAAGCGAACAACAAATGAGTGTATGGGTGGAACACTTCAAGAAAGTATTAAATAATCCTGTAGTGAAGCGACCTGAAATTCAACACTATTGCTGCAAACTACACAGCCAACCCCACTTCAATGGGTGAACAGCCGCGCCCCTACGAAAATGAAATAATTTCAGCAATCAAGTCCTTTTAAAAGGGCAAGCCCCAGGAACTGATGACATATATGCTGAATACCTCATAGCAGATCCAGATACCGCAGCTGAAACCTTACTTCCCAATCTTCCGTCAGGTATGGGAAGAAGAATCCTACCCTGCAGTGGAATGAAGGCATACTGTAAAAGTCGCAAAAAGGGAGATACCTCTGATTGTAACAACTACAGAGGTATCACTTACTCTCGATTCCTAGCAAAGTGTTCTCCACGATCTTACTGGTCCCGAATTGAAGAGGCGGTGTATCGAACTCTAAGAGAAAATCAGTTTGGCTTTAGACAAAAACCGATCTTTGTTGATCTAATAAATACCGTCCGAATCATTGTTGAACAATGCTGTGAATACAGAACATCAGCTTATTACTTTTTATCGACTTTAAAAAGGCTTTTGATAGTCTCGACAGGAAATATATTTGGGAAATACTACGAAAACGAGGGATGCAATAAATAATCAACATTATAAAGGCATGTATGCCGAATTTAGTGCGGGGTCAGTCACGATGGGCGCCTCTCAGAACCCTTCGAAATTAAAAGCGGGGTGCGAACAGGGATGCATACTCTCCCCCGCTCTTGTTTATCTTGGCATTAGACAGATTATGAGGAACGCAGAAAATGGTGACACGTGTACAGTGGACGCCTTTCACTCAGCTAGGGCTTTAGATATGCAGACGATGTCTGTCTGCTAAGCCACGAAGTACTGACCTTCAACACAATTTAGAAGCTGTCAACACACATGCAAAGGAGGCCGGACTAAGCATCAATACAGCGAAAACCAAAGTCATAAGATGCGCTATAGTATTTCATCAAGGCCATTGACGCTTACGGTTGACGAAAATGAAATCGAAGGTGTAGAGTCCGTTGTTTATCTTGGTAGTATTGTCTCAAATAAGAGCGGTGCAGATGAGGACGTTCAGTCTCGCATAAACAAGCAAGAATGGTTTTTGGGCAACTGGCAAACGTGTGGAGGTCCAGCCAAATATCTTTAAAAAACGAAGCTTCGACTGTTTTAATTCGATGTTAAATCAGTACTGTTATGCTTGCGAGACGTGGAAAAGCTCAACTTCAATTCAGAAACGTCTACAAGTTTTTATTAATAAATGTCTGCGCCGAATCCCTGAAAATTCGATGGCCGGAAAGATTTCAAATGACGACTTATGGTCTAGAACAAATCACCTAAGGCTGACCACAGAAATAACCAAGCGTAAATGGTCGTGGATTGGTCACACTCTCAGAAGACTCCAGTAAATATAGCCAGACAGCATTGCGATGGAATCCACAAGGAAGCCGACGACCTGGTGCACCTGCGAAAACTTGGCGCAGAACTGTGGATAAAGACTCGAAGACGCAGGATATACGTGGAATGACATCACAGAACTGCACCTAACAGATAGATTTAAGTCGGTGGTCGAGGCCCTATGCTCCAATAGGAGTTGAGGAGATGATGATGATGATGAATCATTTGATTTAAGCAAGCTATCAGTTGCAAAGTATAAGTGTTATTGTGAAGTACTTTAATAAAGGCCATTTTGCATTATTGAATAGTGGAGTTATTTATTCAACAGTTTAGTGATTCGAACATTAGTAGAAGATTTGAAATAATCGGAATTGCACTAAATTCGTTACAATATTAATAAATTCAGCCCTTTGTATATAAAAATCAACCAAAATTTCCCAAAGCTCGCTAATTGCCCGAATCTTCATCTTTACAACAAAAACTTTATAGATCTGGATTCCAAATAAGAGCGAAAAAGGGACCCGTACATAAAAACAGCAATTAGAAATAATATATGTGACCGCTCTATGAAAATGTGGCTTATGACTCAAAAAGAAATTGCGAGAAAACAGCTGTTAACAGCTGGAAATGTAATGCTCGCTTTCACCCGAACTTAGACTTCCTTACTTGTTCAATACTATCTCTCTGGACTTGGTCGGTGATTGCCATTATTCTGCTGTTATCCGCATAGGAAACAATATAGAATTCTCCAAAAAGGACAAAAGGTCCTTTTTAGACAAGACATGACTTCCTATGTGAGGTAGCACATGGTTGACTGTTTTCAAAGCTTTACGAGTTGTGTTCTGTGAAGGCGGTTTTATTAATTTATTTCGCAATTTATCTGTGTGAAAACGGCGCTAAGTGAGGTGGTAGTGCTTTCATTTTTGGAACCATTGTGACGAGAAGCTAGCCGAAGATTCGCTTAAAATAAGGGTACAAAACGGTTTCCAATGTCCTCGGCACTGGCGACAATAGAGATATCGGTCGAAATGACTTACCTTGGCTAGCTATGTATGTTCCTGATTTTAGTGGGGTAATTTTTCAGGAATAGCAAATGAGTGTAGTGACAGTGCCTGCTTACTTGGTATGTTTGGCCTGTTCGATGCCCTCTTTAATCTCTTTGGCGGTGATGATGAGCAGCATCTGCAGGGGTCAATACATTTTTGCTGAACATTTTTTCATTGCAGTGGAGCTGCTCAGTTAAAAAAAATGTTTTCTAAAGTATTTTGAGCTATTTTTTAAAGGTTTTTGACATAGGGACCCTCAGTGTGAACGAATACCTCCGGACAAAGGCTGCCGCCACTTTAAGGCTTAGATTTATAACTTTACAAAAATGTAGTCTCCGTAAAATAATTCATACCCTAATGTTAATACATTTATATTTATGTATATGTATATATCCTAATATGCAAGCATATGCCCAACAAAAAAACCACACCTTCTGGAACAATTTTGAAAGGTGGATGGTACGGTGCCCTCTAAACCTTTGAAGAAAAGGTTATATATTAGAGCTGATAAACACTATTTCATAGAGAGATTCAATGTATGAGGGAATTGTGGGGAATAGGATTGTGAGTGATAATGGAACTGGACGCAAGAGTGTAGATGGAATGGAACTGGACGTTGTGAAGTCGAAGAGTGACATTGAGAGTGAGAGAAGTAGAATGGGATGACGAAGTAGACAGAGGGAATAAGAGGAGGACAGAAATAGTAAATAAATATTAAGGAGGGTAAGCAGGATCTTTCATCATATAGGCACGTCCGCCGGGGTATGCGAGTTTCATACACACTCACATCGTTTTTTGCTGGGTATGTACATATGATACATCAGCATGTACACATGTAACTGCATACATATATTTGTATAAAGACATATTTATAGTTTGAACAGGCTTATACTGGAACCGTGTACCTGATCGTTGCCCTGTTAAATAAAAACAACCCAAACTCGGTCGTCATCACCAGGTCTTGTCTCACTCAGCGCTTCTCTTTTGAAATACGATGCTTAATAAAAATGAGCATGGTTCGGTTCGGTCTCGCTACCTTACCTTGCCTTGCCTGGCCGAGCTCTACTACGCCCGAAACTTGGGATACACCACTCCGTTGTCTCATTTTTTGTTATACTCGTACATTTAACTGATGGTTTTTTATCACCGTATTGGTGTTGTTTTGCTCTGCTCTTCGCATGGTCGTCATTAAATTTGAATGTTTTGTACTTGGCGTGGAGCTTGTTCGGATGGTTTTCTTGTGCGTTGTGCTCAGTTGCTTGCCGGGTTCCTAGTCAATTTCATGTGTTTTAGTGGTCTCGTTTTTGCAATTTGCCGGGTTATTGTGTTGCCTCGCCGTTGTTAGTGGTTGGTGCGAATTGTTTTTATTGTTGTAGTATTTGTTGGGGTTTGTTGTTGTTGATGCATACACAGTACATTTTTCTTTTGTGATTATTGTGTGAATTTGTGACTGCATTTTTGTTCTGCCAGCTGACATGAAAGTACATATTGCACATGTAAATATGTATTTGATATAAGCAGTTACCTATGTATGTATGTATGTGTCTACCTACCATTTCGGATGAGTATTCCCAATTTGAATCGCCGTGCTATCATCTTCTTTTTAAATAAAAATGAATGTGTTTTTGTGTGTATTTTAGAGGCGTCCAAGTTCTCACCAATCTTTTTGAAGATTTCACAGAATTTGTGAGTGATCACTGGGTATAGAATAGGATACGTAAGATTTTGGAAAACTGGGCGCATCCACGCCTCCTACTAAGAAAAAGATAAACTCGCCACACCTCCGCAAAAGATAAGTAGGCACATATATACCTATCAGCGAGTTGGAATGCGAATGTGAGAGGAAGAAGGAGGGAGTAGGATCATTTCTCAAATTAAGGTAAGCCTAAGATGCATTTTCTGGATTGCATTAAGAGGCAAAAGTGCTTATCGCGATGGACGCTGTCATCAAAAGAAACATGACCAATGAGAGATTTTGAATTCGGGACAGTAAGGACTTTGTCGGCGCCATGATGTGTGATAGTGTGCTCCATCACCTCACGAAGCCCGGGTTCAAGCCCGACAAGCAACATCAAAATTGAGCATAAAGTTTCGTTCTAAGTCTAAGCAGCATCGCCTGCTCTGCATTGATTTGGCCAACACTCCGAGTGTGATTTCGCGCTATAAAAAACTGTCAGTGAAAGCTCATCTGCCTTGCAGTTGCCGTCGAGTGAACGTCAAACACGTAAGGTCCCGTCTTGCCAATTTGTGTGGAACATTAAAAAGCAGCACTACGCAAATTGGAAGAGCAGCTCAGCCAATCTCGTCGAGGTGTAATCGCTCCAAGTACTTATTGTTCTTTATCTGCGGTGAACTGCGCATTAGCAGTGACAACAAGATCAGCTTAGAACGAAAAGCACACTAATTCATGTCAAAAAGTATTACTTGGACTGAAGGTAACACATCAAACAAAAATCACCCTCGTATATGTCTCCCGACAGATTTGTCTGATGTATGGCTGTTGTTGTTGTATCAGTACAATAAAGATACTCCCAGAAGTTTTGGGTTGCGGAAGCTCTGAAGCCTATAAACTTTGTATTGCGCTTTTCAACCCCTGCAATCATCACGCTGACGAAAGACAGACGGCAGGGCTCGATAGGAGTGTTCGACGGAAAAGTTCTCGGGAAGATTTATAGCCCTGACCCTTTCATGACAGACGTTGTGTGTTCGAAGAGGATTTTATGATGATCTATGTGAGCTTTACATATATTTAAGCATAGTGCAACGAAATGAAGAAGGCTCAAGGGCTTCACTGACGAGGTAATGTTATGAGAATGAATTATTATTTTCGACAAACCGTGTATGTGAATGAGGTGAAAGGTGAGACATTCACTGACTTGGAGCGACAGTACGTGGAAGACTTGGAACTGCCATGGTACTCCTAGCAGTGTCAGCTATTGCGAAACAGGAAGGCGTAAGCGCTATGATGAAATTTTGTTCTTGCAGAAGAGAACTCCCTGTTAGTCATCACTAGGTTCACGTGATCATCAGTATTTTCAAGGCTCTGTAAATTTTGAAAGTTGATGGTGTGCCAGCCCAGATGCGAGTGGAAGAGTAGATAAAGCGAATAAAAGAAGCTAACAATAGAAAGAAAGTTTTTATATTTGTAGTAGAGCTTACGATTTCGAATTTGTTCGAGAAGAAATAAGCTATACATATAATACAGGCAATCAAGCGTCTAAATTCAATGCCGTTCGAGAATCACGTAAGAAGCCAAGCTCTCGAAGTTCTCGCGTGGTTTCGAGAATAAATCGTAAGCCCTAATTTAGTATATCTCTAAGTACATAAAGATCGGACCAAATTGAAGGTTAAGGTATATCGAAAATGTTTCTTGCTCTGGCACTTAAAAAGTTAGAAAAATTTACAAAATTATTAAGTAACAAGACTGTCTCCCTAACACGAGTATGTTGTGTTTAGTAGACTGACCGATTTTGCATCATATCTTTATATTTTTGATGCTGAATGCTAAAACCTTCGATATAGGTCTCTCATAGAAGTCATTTCCCAGAGTTTGGAGCGAATCTCGACAATTTAGACCGATGCGAGTGTCCGTTTTTAACGAATTTTGGCCACTCCTTGCAGAGAAGGCGGAGATAGTTGATGATAATGATCCCCGATATAGGCTAATCATATGTTCGAGAGTCGCTGAACTCTGAACACGATGCCGGTATTAGTTTTTTCTCTACAACCAATGGAGCTCGCAAAATCACGAAAATGTACACCAAATGTACAAAAATAGGAAACTAGCACTATGAATGTTTAAAATTTCGTTGTTCAACTATTGTAATGACTGTATAATGTAGGAAATTTAAAGAGACTTTCCAGATGGCAAAAACTCAGGCTTAATTTGATCACATGATGTAAGAATAAAGTGATGTCAACAACATAACCTCACTTTTTCGGTATAAAAACAGCTGTAAATGCCTAATATTTACGTGTATTTCAAAAGTAATAAATTTGGATTGCTTAATTTTTCGTACAAATTCTTCAAACAATAGTTTTCAGCAAAATTTTGTCTATATTCTGTTAGGGAATACAAAGTTACGTTAATCTTTTTGGCTAAACAATTCTAGTAACGGCTTATATAGTTATAATATTCTAAACGTATAGTAAATCTACTACGATCGTAGTAGAACTCAAGGCAGTTCTCGTATGATAGACATCCTCTAAATTATGCATGCCGAACTTGTCAGAATAAGGGAAGACGTCAACGGGATGAGAACACCTGAATATTCATTTCATCATGGTGTGAATCAACTCGCTTCGAGATATGACGCAAAATAGCTTAAATGATCCTAATACGAAAAGCAGTACGTACTATTACGTGTAATCATAGGTCCATGACTTGGAATGGACTCTGATGTTAATCTAATTTGTTTTTTAAACGTTTAATCGTGTTAATACGTCCGATATGTATTGTTTTAATAATTTTTCGGCGTTTTTATAGAAATAAAATAATTAAAAAAAATGATTTAAGTTAAACGTGTTTTATTGAAACAATACTTACATGAAGTAATCTAATAATACTAAAAGCTAAAAATAATTAGGTAGGTCCTAGGTGCTAGTCATCACACTCGCTCTCAGCCAACCCTAGGGCATTGATAGACAAAATTTAAAATACAAAAGAGCGTGGGCGTGTACGCGTGTGCACGCTTTTGGGGTTCGTCATGTGTGATGAATGTGGAATGTGGAAAATTAGTTGTTTGAAATTTCTATCTATTTAACTTAAACATTTTTTTTTAATTATTTATTTTCAAGTTTTTAGTCTTTATTTAATGTCAATTATTTCTCATTCTATTTAGTTCATTTAGTGACCTCATTGTTACACGGACTCTTCCCTGACAATTGTTACAATCTAAGTCCTCAATAATATTCACAACGGCCGTGCAGCCGTGCAGCTCTGGAAATATATTTAGTAGTAGTAATTCTTGCATCTATTGGTTTGTTTAAATTCACTGCTTTATGACCCTATTGGGATATTGTACTTATATTCAAACGACTTAACAACTGATATTCTTAACATTGCCATTCTGGTAGCTATTCGTTCACCTTTTGTTATTAATAATATATTACTCAAGTTTGAATTTTTATTTATTAAAGTTTACCAAGCTTAAAGAAATTTGGTCAGATCAAAATTTTCAAAGTAACGTTTTGCTGTGAAAATAGGCAAAAACCGGATGAAAGCCATGCTTATTCTTTATACCGAGCCTCTGTTCTCTCTGAGGTACCTAGCCAAATTTCCACACGAGGTTATCTGAACCCATAATAGATGGTTATTGTGAATGAAGAGACATGCGATATCCACGTCCAGTTTTTCGTGTGCTTTGCACAAAGATATACTATTAAGCCGTGGTACTCACGAACGTACGTAGAAAAAAACGTGTCAGCTGACACGACCTATCTTATGAGTGTGCAATGTAAACGAAAACTCACCGACGTGCAACGACCGTACGTACGTAGCCCGGAAACGTAGAAATCAAAACAATTTTGATTTTTCCGTAAGAACGTGTCAGCTGATCGCTCTCTCACTAGACACAGTTGCCTAGTAAACTTTTGTGCGCTAATTTTTGACCGTTTGCAATTTTATGCAAAAACGCCTAATTAAACAGTTTGAAAAATTGTGAAAATAATTCGAAATATATTATGTAAAAGTGCTGATTATAAATATTTAATCTATTATACTTATTTAATAGTATTCCGGCCTTTTACATATCAAAATTAAATTGGAAAATGTTGATGTTTCCATAAGCATACATGCAAAATGGTCAATGGCAACAGTGCTATCTGTAAACAATCACACACACAAATATCTTATGTACATGTACACAGACGCACACATGATTCCTACGGGCTTGAGAGTTCGGTCAACGTGCTTCGTACGACAAACGTCCTTACGTACGGCACACGTCGGTGGGTAACTGCCGCATTACTCTCTCTAACTTTGATTGGATAACGGTTGGTTGTACAGGTATAAGTGAGTCGTAATAATATAGATTCCATATGTCAAATCCATATGTCAAATCATTCGTCCGATATCACGATAACTTGTGCAAATATGAGATTTCTTCACCAATTTCGGTATACGGCTTATCTGGACTGGAATAGATGTGGTATTGAGATGAGCCAAATCGGACGATATAGAAATTTTGAAAAATTCGAAAATACGAGATAATCAAAAACCACTACCGCCAAGTTGATGAAATTTGGTAGGTGGATTGGTTTTATGACGTAAACATAAGTTACATTTTGGAATATGGGCGTGGCACCATCCACATTTAGAAGAAGCCAATTTTGAACGGCTGTTACGTAAATCAAAAGCCGTTGAGATATTAGATTGAATTTGGCAGTGAAACTATCCTTGCAAATTATATAGACAGTTAAACTGCGCGTAAACTTATTCGCTGTTTTCAGTCACTTTGAGCTGAGTTTAAGCTGAGCTTAACGCGGCCGATCTGGCATCGTTAACTCTAGTTAACTCTATCAGATTATTTGCGTTCGTTCTGATAGTGGCGCCGAATATCACCCATGACAACGTATGTGGGCCTGCAGTAAACATTAGAGCGCATGTATGATAACATAGGCTATCTTCTTAAATCTCTAGAGTTGTTCCGCTACAGTGGCTCAACTCGAGACTCCTAGCGTAGTCAGACAAAAGAGTGATTTTTCCATATCGCAAAACATGCTAGTAGCTAAGTTGAAAAGAATGTAATGTCCAACTTGTGGTCCTCTACTGACTCAAATGTAAGATTTCATACTACAGGTATTTTCACGAAAATGATATTAAATATATATAATTCAAAAATAAATAAAGAATGTGACGCGGCGAACCTTCCGAGAGTTGCTAGGCCGAGCCATAGTACAGCTACAAGTAGGTATGTAGCAGGGCACGCACATACACAGCCACGCTCACCTGATAAAATGTTGTTCTGTCGTTTTTTTTTGTGGATGTATTTGGCACTTTTGTAATTCTTGGTCAAGAAAAGTGTAGTAGCTGCTAACGAAAAACTGCCTAAAATTTTATCGTAAAATTGAAACTTGATTTAGAGAAAAATTGTAAGTTTTTACAAACGGCGGATGGTTACTAGGACATGTAGCAGCTAAAAGGCTTGCATATATGAATGTTGGAGACTCGAGTTCAACGCTCAGCTCCGGAAAGCTAGCTGATGAAGAAGGAAATTCAGAAAACCTTGTCCTAGTAACCATCGCCGTTTGTAAACTTACAATTTTTCTTAATATCAATTACAAAAACCATTGTATAAAGCAATATGAGCAAAGCTCGCTAATTAAATCTAATATGATCATATTGATATAATAGTAACAGCGGAAGTTATTAAAAACAAATACTGTAAAAATCCGAAACAAATGTACTAAGCTTTCAAAAGCACGCCTAATCTCTAAAAATCTATATCCACACCATTAGAGAATCACTACATACAGAGTGTATGTGCCTACATGGTGATCAAAGGAATATAACAAAACAGCAACTCCTTTAGAAGAGACCAATTGTCAGCGACAACGGAACATTCATCTATGCGTAGCAGCTAAAAAGGCTGTTGCACTGATGGATGTTGGTAGACTCGAGTCACGCTCAGCTCCCGAAAAGCTAGCTGATGAGAAGTGAAATTCAGAAACATGTCCTAGTAACATTCGCCGTTTGTAAACTACAATTTTCTTAATATCAATTACAAAAAACCATTGTATAAGCAATATGAGCAAAGCTCGCTAATTAAATACATCTGATCATATTGATATAATAGTAACAGGGAAGTAGTAAAACACAAAATTACTGTAAATATCCGAACAAATGTTACTAAGTCAAAAGCACGCTAAAAATCATATCCACACATTAGGAATAAATACATACAGAGTGTAGTGCCGACATGGTGATCAAAAGGAATATAAACAAAAAAAAAAGGCAACTCTTAGAGACCAATTGTACAGCGAAAACGGAACATTCATATGGCGGATTCGTACCGTAGCCGATAGCAGCAGCTAAAAGCGCTTGCATCGATATGAATGTTCGCACGGACCTCGAGTCTCAACCGATCAAGCTCCCGAAAAGCTAGTGATGAGAAGTGAATTCAGAAAACATTCTAGGTAACCATCGCAACCGTTTGTAAACTTACAATTTTTCGCTAATATCAATTTTACAAAAACCATTGTATAAAGAAATATGAGCAAAGCTCGCTAATCACCCAATACATATGATTCATATTGAACTAATAGTAACCAGAGGAAGTATTAAAAACAAATATCTGCTAAATAGGCACGAAACAAAGGTTACTAAGCTTTCAAAAAAGCACGCCTTAAAATCATAATCCAACACCATTCATGGAATAAACCCTACATACAGAGTGATATTCCTACATGGTGATCAAAAGGGATATATAAACAAAAAGGCAATCTAGAGACAATGTACAGCGAACAAAGGAGCATTCTATATGGCTTAGCAGCTAAAGGTGATGCAATGATATGAATGTTGGAGATTCGAGTTCAACGCTCAGCTCAGGAAAAAGCTGGCTGATGAAGAAGTGAAATTCAGATACATGTCCTTAGATGCATAGCCGTTTGTAAACTTACAATTTTTCTCTAATAGTCAATTA
>JARSSU010039005.1:0-10574 GCA_029619165.1 Eurosta solidaginis
TTATAAAAAAAGTTGTTTGAAAGTATTTAGTTATTTGATTGGCATTGTGAAGGTTACTAAAAATTTTCACGTAAACGCTGACTAATTCCATTCACACTAAAACAAACCGAAAAAGAATTTATGTGGTTGTTTAGCTCAAAAGTGCGAAAAGACTTAAAATATCTAAATTCCAAACCCAAACAAATTTTTCCCGAAAAGGCTTTATTGAAACTTCATTTAATAAAGTATAACTCTAATAGTCTGATATCCAACAACTATTCATTGGTAGAGTGTAACAAACCAATATTATTTCAACTCTATTCCAAATGAAAAGGCAAATAGAATCAAACTATCATTGCTAGTGTTTAAGTAAAAAAATGTAAATTCGGGTACCCAAGAAATTTGGGCCCCACGTTGGGCGCCATTTTGTGATGTTACGTATGAATAAAATGCCCGTACAACAAGTACGGATCACCTCTGAGGAGACCTTGTACGTAGCGAAGCGTGCATGCTAGTGTTAGCCTGGTCTAAGCTCGCCGGATTGAGGTGGTTCTTGATTGCCACTAATGTACAAGCTTTACCCATTTCACAAAAAAAAAGTCATGCACATATGTATTAACTTCAGTTTAATCTATATCATACAATTAAATTGCCTATATACACATACCTTATTGATTAAAAGATTAAAGAAGAAATTCGAAACAAATAAAAACAAAAATTTCCAAGTTTATCGCAAAATGAATCTATATTCTAAAATTTTACTGTGGCAACCACAATAACTCTCAAGTAAAGCATAAATATGGAAAATTATGTAAAACTGAAAGAGAGTAACATGATCACTCCAATAATATGCACAAATATGCATTCCGTTTTCAGGTTACTTTCCGTCTCCTAAGAAATTACATACACGTATATGTATATGTATAAACGTTAAGAGGTTATAATTATAAAAGAAACAATTTAAGAGCACTTATATCTTACTCCAACGTTGTCAGCAGGCGCCCGTGAGGGTAGCTGAAAATTTAAATAATTTTTCCCTCTCTCTCTACATTACGATTCTAATTGGAATCTCAGTTTCGTGTTGGTATAATATTGTCACGGATATTAGCATCACTAAGCTATACCATCACTAAGGCGATGCTAAGGCCATGCTAAGCGGTATTTACGTATATAATCAAATCATGTATACACATATATAAGGCAGCCGAGAGATGTCACACACAGATGCATTTACTTATACGCCTATGTGTGTGCGAGGGACTGTAAACTACAAATTCACATACATCTGAGAGACGCTGAAAAGTAGACAATTGTAAACAAGTAGAAACTATATGAGAACTATAAACACACGAAATAGTTGGTAAGTTCTGGAAATAGAAGAGCCTAGATGTATGCAGCGTAAACTATAAAAGCGGCGCCAGCGAGTAAGAAGTAATTCAGTTTGATTTGAGTTGTCAAGCAGTTACGACTAAGACGATATCTAGCGAGCAATAGCAGTATTATTTTGAAAGTCAGTTTCATTTAAGCTATCAGTTTGGTTATCAAGCTATTCGTTGCACAGTTTGAGTGTTATTGTGAAGTATTTTAATAAAGGCCATTTTTCCATTATTCAATATTGGAGTTATTTATTCAACAGTTTAGCGATACGAACCTAGCAAAAGGGCAAATAAGAGGATTTGAAGTAAATTCGTTACAATATGTATGTAAGTATATGACGTTGCATATTATAAGGAAATAAAAGGCAATTTGTCTAATTTATCCCTTGGAAAGAACATTTTTTTTCTGAAATTTTAATTTGCTTTTAGATGAAAAGTTTTCTTGAGGTTATTTAAAAAAAATGGAAAACAATACAACCTTACTTTTTCTTAGCAATAGTGAGGTGGCATTTTAATTTATTAACCGATCATAATAATTTTTATATATCGTTTTTTAAATTATTTATCTTTCACTTTGTTTTTCTTCTTCCTCTTCTTCTTTAGTAAACTAATTTCGTCTCTCTAGTGTTAACTTAGTTTATAATTACTTTACGTATGTAAGTACTAGGTTAAAATTTACATACAAACGTATGTATGTACATTACACATTAGCCTGTAGTAAAATATTTGCAATTCATTTTCTTCTAAAATAATTTGAATGCAATTTTGAACAGTTTTAATAGAAAGGTAGGTAAAGGTACGTTCGCTTAAACTTTAAGTAATTCCGTTTTTTTATACTCAGTTGAGCAGAGCTCACAGAGTATATTAAGTTTGATTGGATAACGGTTGGTTGTACATATATAAAGGAATCGAGATAGATATAGACTTCCATATATCAAAATAATCAGGATCGAAAAAAAATTTGATTGAGCCATGTCCGTCCGTCCGTCCGTCCGTCCGTTAACACGATAACTTGAGTAAATTTTGAGGTATCTTGATGAAATTTGGTATGTAGGTTCCTGAGCACTCATCTCAGATCGCTATTTAAAATGAACGATATCGGACTATAACCACGCCCACTTTTTCGATATCGAAAATTTCGAAAAAACCGAAAAAGTGCGATAATTCATTACAAAAGACCGATAAAGCGACGAAACTTGGTAGATGAGTTGAACTTATGACGCAAAATAGAAAATTAGTAAAATTTTGGACAATGGGCGTGGCACCGCCCACTTTTAAAAGAAGGTAATTTAAAACTTTTGCAAGCTGTAATTTGGCAGTCGTTGAAGATATCATGATGAAATTTGGCAGGAACGTTACTCTATTACTATATGTACTGCTTAATAAAAATTAGCAAAATCGGAGAACGACCACGCCCACTTTTAAAAAAAAATTTTTTTAAAGTCAAATTTTAACAAAGAAAAGTTTAATATCTTTACAGTATATAAGTAAATTATGTCAAGATTCAACTCCAGTAATGATATGGTGCAACAAAATACAAAAATAAAAGAAAATTTAAAAATGGGCGTGGCTCCGCCCTTTTTCATTTAATTTGTCTAGGATACTTTTAACGCCATAAGTCGAACAAAAATTAACCAATCCCTTTGAAATTTGGTAGGGGCATAGATTTTATGGCGTTAACTGTTTTCTGTGAAAATGGGCGAAATCGGTTGATGCCACGCCCAGTTTTTATACACAGTCGTCCGTCTGTCCTTCCGCATGGCCGTTAACACGATAACTTGAGCAAAAATCGATATATCTTTACTAAACTCAGTTCACGTACTTATCTGAACCCACTTTATCTTGGTATGAAAAATGAACGAAATCCGACTATAACCACGCCCACTTTTTCGATATCAAAAATTGCGAAAAATGAAAAAAATGCCATAATTCTATACCAAATACGAAAAAAAGGGATGAAACATGGTAAGGTAATGGATTGTTTTATTGACGCGAAATATAACTTTAGAAAAAACTTTATAAAATGGTTGTGACACCTACCATATTAAGTAGAAGAAAATGAAAAAGTTCTGCAGGGCGAAATAAAAAACCCTTAAAATCTTGGCAGGTATTACATATATAAATAAATTAGCGGTATCCAACAGATGATGTTCTGGGTCACCCTGGTCCACATTTTGGTCGATATCTGGAAAACGCCTTCACATATACAACTACCACCACTCCCTTTTAAAACTCTCATTAATACCTTTAATTTGATACCCATATCGTACAAACTCATTCTAGAGTCACCCCTGGTCCACCTTTATGGCGATATTTCGAAAAGGCGAACACCTATAGAACGAAGGCCCACTCCCTTTTAAAAATACTCATTAACACCTTTCATTTGATACCCATATCGTACAAACAAAGTCTAGAGTCACCCCTGGTCCAGAAAGGCCCACTCCCTCTTAAAATACTCATTAACTCCTTTCGTTTGATACCCATATTGCACAAACGAATTCTAGAGTCACCCCTGGCCCACCTTTATGGCGATATCTCGAAACGGCGTCCACCTATGGAACTAAGGATTACTCCCTTTTAAAATACTCATTAACACCTTTCATTTGATACCCATATCGTACAAACGCATTCTAGAGTCACACCTGGTCCATCTTTATGGCGATATCTCGAAAAGGCGTCCACCTATAGAACTAAGGCCCACTCCCTCTTAAAATACTCATTAACTCCTTTCGTTTGATACCCATATTGCACAAACGAATTCTAGAGTCACCCCTGGTCCACCTTTATGGCGATATCTCGAAAAGGGGTCCACCTATAGAACTAAGCCCCACGCCCTTTTAAAATAATCATTAACACCTTTCATTTGATACCATATCATACAAACAAATTCTAAAGTCACCCCTGGTCCACCTTTATGGCGATATCTCGAAAAGGCGAACACCTATAAAACGAAGGCCCACTCCCTTTTAAAAATACTCATTAACACCTTTCATTTGATACCCATATCGTACAAACAAAGTCTAGAGTCACCCTGGTCCACCTTTATTGCGATACCTCGAAAATGCGTCCACCTATAGAACTAAGGCCCACTCCCTCTTAAAATACTCATTAACTCCTTTCGTTTGATACCCATATTGCACAAACGAATTCTAGAGTCACCCCTGGCCCACCTTTATGGCGATATCTCGAAACGGCGTCCACCTATAGAACTAAGGCCCACTCCCTTTTAAAATACTCATTAACACCTTTCGTTTGATGCCCATATTGTGCAAACAAATTCTAGGGTCACCCCTGGTCCACCTTTATGGCGATATCTCGAAACGGCGTCCACCTATGGAACTAAGGATTACTCCCTTTTAAAATGCTCATTAACACCTTTCATTTGATACCCATATCGTACAAACGCATTCTAGAGTCACCCCTGGTCCATCTTTACGGCGATATCTCGAAAAGGCGTCCATCTATAGAACTTAGGTCCACGCCCTTTTAAAATACTCATTAATACCTTTCATTTGATACCCATATCGTACAAACGCATTCTAGAGTCAACCCTGATCCACCTTTATGGCTATATCCCTAAATGGCGTCCACCTATAGAACTATGGCCCACTCCCTCATAAAATACTCTTTAATGCCTTTCATTTGATACACATGTCATACAAACACATTCCAGGGTTTCCCTCGGTTCAGTTTTCCTACATGGTTATTTTCCCTTATGTTGTCACCATAGCTCTCAACTGAGTATGTAATGTTCGGCTACACCCGACGAACTTAACCTTCCTTACTGTGTTTTGTAATGCAACTAAAAATTAAGACATCTAGTTCGGAATACTATTTTGAATAAATTGTATTTTTATGTTTCATAGGAATTCACTAGTTTTAAGGAATATACTTTAACTTTAAGTAGTTAGGTTCTTAAACTAATTTTACAGTACATATTTATATTCACATTAAAATAGAATTGTAATTTCCTCACAAACACTTTCTTTATTATTTCGCTATGGTTAGGTTAGGTTGAACTGGCCGGTCCATGAGGACGTCACATAGACTGATTGAGTCCGTAGTGTTACCAGAAGTTTGTTTTAACGACCAAACTGAAAAACCCTATCAAAAACCAAGACCTATGTTATAAAATAACTCCGTCCTCTTGGCAAATACTAGAAGCTTCCTAGGACTTAAGCCACTTGCTGCTTCTAGATCTGACAGCTGTATCACACCTAATAGCTGGAGTCTTATGCCTGGCAATGTGCAGGGCACGAGCACAGAACGTGCTCGATCGTTTCCTCCTCCAGCCCGCACTTTGTTGCATCTGCTATCCCTGACCAAGCTTAATTTAAAGGCGTGTGACGCCAGAAGGCAGTGTCCAGTCAGAATACCCGTCATGAGTCTACAGTCCTCTCTTTTTAATGATAGAAGCAACTTTGTTAGTCTAAGGTTGTAAGACCTACACATAACACAGGCCGACAAGAAATTTTACCATAAACCAGACCATACTTTCCTAAAGGTTTTCAATGCACTGAATTCAAATCTGGACGCAGAATTGCTCTTTTACGTCAGGATTTTGAGCTCTCCTAACCTAAATGTGCAAAAAAACACCGTTTTTGCCTATTTTTGAGGTTATATATAAACTAATTAGATTAGTTGAGCTGAAAGGCCGCGGTTAATGAATAAAACTTCCTTTTGGTTTGTTTTATATTCATAAATTTTAATTTTGGTCGATATTTCGACTTCAATCTGAAGTCATCATTAGGGCTGAAGACAAAACAATAACAATAGTTAATTACACAGAACATACATATGAACACATGAATAACAAAATATGACTTACACATATGGACATGTATGATCGACTGATTGGGAATATGACCAAAATGAGGAAAATGATTTTCCATAAACTAATTAACAAGCTGGTCCGGAATTATCATGCCAATAATAAAAAAGAACATTTGAAAAAAAAGGAGAAAGATTGTAAAAATATACAAGTCAATCACCTATGTTCCCGGAACCTCAGAGAGGATCAAGATGTCGAATATATATGACAAAGAAAAATATGAAATAGCCTATAATACAATAACACACTGCAACAAGTTTTCAGCAAAACTAAGGACAAAATTTCAAAACTGGAGAAATCTAACGTTATTTACAGAATTCCTTCCAACGGCGACGGGTCCCACGTATGCGAGAAAGTATATATGTGGGGACAACAAAATTAAAACTCAAGACAAGGATTTCCGCTCATAGATCTAACATAAATTAAGGAATAATGCTTCGGACAACAAGACGGCTTTAACATCCCACTGCAAGGACACAGGGCACTTCCCCGACTTCTATAATGTAACTATACTGGACAATGAAAAACATTACAGCAAACGATACACTTTAGAAATGTTACATATTTTGAACACCCCTAATGAAAAAAGAATGAACTTCAAAATGGACACAGACAATTGTGCGCAGTCTACAGGAATTTAATTTTGAAGCAACAACACCACAAGGCGGTCATTTGAAATATTGTCAAATAGTTAAATGGGATGAAATATGTACATACACACGTACATATGTGTTAAGCTAAGTCTAGTTGTCATATCAATGTTGTTATTGTATACATGATGTTTTTGTTTACCATTACTGTTCATGAAAATTGTTTTTTTTACGGGACTTTTCCAAATTGTTTATATTTTGATTTCTTCTTTTGTTTTTCTCGACCTCTTTGTAATTCTTTGGTCATATTCCCAATCAGTCGATCATACATGTCCATATGTGTAAGTCATATTTTGTTATTCATGTGTTCATATGTATGTTCTGTGTAATTAACTATTGTTATTGTTTTGTCTTCAGCCCTGATGATGACTTCAGATTGAAGTCGAAATATCGACCAAAATTAAAATTTATGAATATAAAACAAACCAAAAGGAAGTTTTATTCATTAACCGCGGCCTTTCAGCTCAACTAATCTAATTAATTTGCAACACTTAAGGCTACTAAATTTTATCAAAAGTTATATATAAACGACAGATTTTTTTTAAAAAGCACACATAGCATCTTAAAGAAGAAGTCTTTCTCTTACGAATGGCGACGAGTTTGCTCAAATATCTTTTTTTTCGCTAAGATAGAGCAATTTAAAATTTATAAAGTTGCTAATTTTCCTATAGCTGAAAAACCACTGAATTAACGTAGGTATGATGCAGTAGAACACATATCTTACGATAAGTCTACAAATTTCAAGCTTACACATCTTAAGTCCAAATAACTCGATCCCACAAACCCCAAGCTCACAGACGCCAATCCCACATACCCCAAACCCAAAAACCTGTAACCGGCAATTTTAAATCGATAAAACTAATGCTTAAAACACCACAAGCCCACAAAACACAATCCCACAAACTATTAACACATAAACCCAAGCCCGCAAACCCCAATGCCCAAAACCCCAAGCCCAAAAACCGTAATACCCGAAACCCCAAGCTTATATACCCGTAGCCCACAAAGTCAAGCCTTCACCCAAGTTCACAAACCTCGAAGAATTTTTACCGCTCTCAGCCGAACCCAGTTCCATGTTTTTTTTGTTTTTTTGTTTTTTTTATTTTCTTGTCTTTTATATTTTTGATTGTATTTGAACTTTTTGTGGTTTATTGATGATTTTAGGTGATGACTCCATGTTTTTTTTTGTTTTTTTTTGTTTTTTTTTGTTTTTGTTTTATCCATGTTTTCTTTTTTTTGTTTTTATGTTTTTGTTTATTTTCTTTGTCTTTTATATTTTTGATTGTATTTGAACTTTTGTGGTTTATTGATGATTTTAGGTGATGACTTCATGTTTTTTTTGTTGTTTTTTTTGTTTTTTTATCCATGTTTTGTTTTTTTTTATTTTCTTTGTATTTTATATTTTTGATTGTATTTGAACTTTTTGTGGTTTATTGGTGATTTTAGATTCTTTATCTAATTTTTTTTTATGAAAAACGTCGCTTCACTTCAAATGATCGGTTATGCGACTGACGACGATATTCGGCAAATGCATCATGTCTTTTCAAGGACCAACAGTAGTCGGCCATCATCCTTTCGTCCCATCTTCCTGATAATGCCGCTCTTTTGTTTGATGTCTTGATGAAATCTTTCTCCCATTTCTTCACTCATAGCTCCATTGTTTTCTGGAAACCTGCCCAAGTTTGAAAAAAGATAATGTAATTTTGAACTCATCAAACAACCTAACTTTTCAAAATTAGTCAACATAGTAGAAACAATAGTTTTGTAGTTTGTAGTCCGAGTATTTCCAAGAAAATGTTGTACAACTTCTTTAAAACTTATCCAAGCATTTTTCTCCTCAGATTTCATAGATGTAAACAAAATCTTTGTCCTTCATGAGGGTTCTTATGTCGGGTCCTGTAAAAATGCCTTCCTTAATTTTTGCGTCACTTAATGTAGGAAATTTTGAATGAAGATAATGAAAACAATTACCATTTTTATCCAGTGCTTTAACAAATTGCTTCATCAAACCGAGCTTAATGTGGAAAGGTGGTAACAAAATATTTTGACGGTCTACAATACTTTCATGGATGACGGTTTCTCCACCAATGTCCCATTTTTTTCTTTTTGGCCAATTCTTTTACGTATATGCTTTGTTCGCGCACGACTATCCCAAAGGCAAAGAAAACATGGATGTTTTGTAAATCCTTGTTGTCGACGAGAACCATTTGGATCATTTTAAAATTACCACAAATGAGCCATTTGTGAGAGTTGTAACCAATTTTTTCTAAAGAAATTTAAACTTTCATAAGATTCCTTCATTATAACTGAGTGAGCAATTGGGATCGCTGCAAAATCATTGCCGTTATGGAGGAACACTGCTTTTAAACTTTCCTTAGACGAATCTATAAACAAACGCCAGTCTTCTGGTTTATACATATCTGGTTTATATAAATTTATAAGCCCTTTGATATCATTACAGTATACAATGAGAATTTTCTTTGAAAAAAATTTTACAAACTTCTCACCTCTCTTCTATACGCCGTTATCTTTGTCCCAGGTAACAACATATTTCTTTCTTTAAGCCTTGAAGCCAATAGTTCAGATCGATCTTTTGGAAGATCAAGATCACATATTAGGTTATCCAAACCTTCTTGATCGAAAAGTTTTGGATCGTTCTCGCTTGATGAACCCTCAGAAAACTCGTTGTTTCTTTCTCAGCCTCATCTATATACTTTCAATTGAAGCTACATTATTTTCTTCAAATCTTTCTATTTTTCCTTTCTTAGCAGGCGTTATACTCTCTACATTAGGATATTTCATTATTCTTTTGTTCCTTTTGTTAAAGCCACCTACATTGCTTAATCAAAAATAACAGTCATTACCGTGATCTACAGGCTCGCTCCAAATAGCTGGTTGAATGACGACCTCTGTTTTAACTTCGTCCCATCTCCCCATATTTGTTCAACAAGCATTACAAATAGATTGGGGTACCCATGATTTATCTAAGTTTCTCATTGGCTTATTATAAAAATTTAAGATATCATTCTTTATCGAGTCATTTATTGATTACGAAATTCCTGTGGTTGAAAGTCTCCACAAACATTGCAAAATTGGTCTTTCTTATTGCCACAGGGAGTTCTGTCGATTGAATTTTCTGAACATTTTTATTAAAATTTATTTAGTTTAAGATAAAATTATATATTAACTATAAGGTGACGTTGTATAGTGATGAGAAATAAATTTAAAGTGATGTAAAAATATATTTCAAGTGATGTAAAATTATAAGTTTTGCTTGAGCTTGTATGTAACGAAACAAAATATAGAAATAACAATAAAACTCAACAAATCTACGTCCACTAACCCTTAAACTAACAAACCCTAGTAAAGCCAAAAAAATAAGTAATCAGTAATATTCCTAGATAGCGTTAGAAACAAAATTTATTATGTGTAAGCTTGAAATTTGTAGACTTATCGTAAGAGGTATGTGTTCTACTGCATCATACCTACGTTAATTCAGTGGTTTTCAACTATAGGAAAATTAGCAAATTTATAAATTTTAAATTGCTCTATCTTAGCGAAAAAAAAGATATTTGAGCAAACTCAACGCCATTCGTAAGAGAAAGACTTCTTCTTAAGATGCTATGTGTGCTTTTAAAAAAACAAATAGGCAAAAAACGGTGTTTTTCGCACATTTAGGTTAGGATATCTCAAAATCCTGACGTCATAGAGCAGTTCTGCGTCCAGATTTGAATTCAG
>JARSSU010039006.1:0-36567 GCA_029619165.1 Eurosta solidaginis
GATCACGAGCCAGAGCATCATCCCTTCCCTCTTCGCCCCCCACTTATTATCCTACTCCCCCGCCTCCGTATGCAACGGATATCCCAGTCTAGGACACCCGTGAATTCTTCTCCCTCCTAGTCGCTTCTTCTGTGCGCTCTCCCCCTCCCCTCCGCTTCCCTACCTCTCTCCCTTTTCTCTCCGTGCCCTCCCCCCCCCCCCTCCCCCCTTTCCGAGGTGGTCGCCCGCTCAGTGCGCGCGTCTCCGTCCGCCCCCCCCCCGGCACCCCACTCTAATAGTAAAAAAAAAAAAAAAACATCCATAGTATATAAAACAAGTAAAATCGACAAACATAGGTCCAAGTTTCGGATGTGTGAATTCCGTGAAGAAATATGTGGTGATTTGATGAAAAATCGAACATACAGCTCTGCTGTTGTCTGTTTTGCGTTCTAAAATAGGTTTAAAAAATACTCCTATACATATATTGTTCTATTCATGAACTAATTTTGCTGTCGTGAGCTATGTGGCTCCGAAACGAAATAGAAAATTGCTTAGATCGGAGAATGATAATAGATTGATTATAAGCTCTTTTTTGCTAATATATAGCTTATTTTCTTTCGTACGAGCATTTATAAAAATCGCTTTATCGATAAAAGTGGCGTGGTCCTACCGATTTCGTTAATTTCGTCTTCAAAGTATTCCTACTAGTACAGGGAACTTATCTGCTCGAATGCTTTTGTTACGATAGGTTCTAACGTTCTCTTGAATCTATAATTATATAATATGTTCCACCATTCTATGGTGTATTATTACTAAACAATCAAATTTGTATGTTTCCAAATAGGTTATATATCAAAAAGTGTGCCGCAAATCTTACGTGGTATCATCCGATATCGGACTCATTTCAACACCAATCTATTCTGGGGTCCAGCTAGCTCGTGTTCTGTCACAAATTAGTGAAGATATCTAAGTATCTACATCAATATTCGTCGTTAACGCGACAGACGGATGGACGGACATGGCTCATGAAATGTCGAAACTGATGGTTTGATATATAGGAAGTCTTATATCTATCTCGTATTACATATTTATACTGTACAACGCAAACGCTATCCAATCAAAGTTATAATACCTGTTTACAAATACAGCTGGGTATAAAAAATAAAGATGATAATAATGCATACCATAGATCCTTTAAAATTCAGGCGAAGTTTTTCTCATCTAAGTATTTATGGAGACCTATATTTCTATGCAGACTCCTCTAAAACTCTAGCCGATTTCAAATGCTGCTTAAAGATGTATTATTGTGGCGAAGATTAGCATCACTATGCTGTCTGTAGTAAAGAGTGCAACAACAAAAACAGTAAAGCACGAGCCACACTGTGTGTCTATGAACACAATTTTCAAATTCATCATTGACGCACATACATAGAAGGCGACGAAGTGATCTCATTACACATCTGTAGTCATCAGCTATGCAGAAGTTGAGGCTCCATATATAAACACGCATTTGGCAGGAGAAAAGCATAAACTACAAAATATACATGTATAGCTGGTAACCAAGCATGAGATACATTGTTACTCGAACACATTTTCGCGAAATGACTAGACCTTAGGAGAAATGGTTGGTGACAAACGAGAAACCGAGAGTATAACAAGCAGCGCAAGCAGAGAATCAGTCAATCAGTTGATTAAATCATCGCTTTGCGAAGTACGTGATATGAAGCATCCATTGTACTACTCCCAAAGTAGTCTAAATAAAGACATTTTTGCATTACTGAAGATGGGAGTATTTATTGACCGTCGCGATTCGAACGTAAGCAGAAATGAAAGTGCATAATTATCAGAAACTCACGAAATTCGTACATTATTTAGGAAGCTTTGATTACACATACTCTCGGAGGGTATACCAGATCATACGAGAGGAACCCCGCTCAAAAAAAATTTTTTGAAAAGTCTGATGTTTGTTCTTCCATAGCTGAACTAATAAACCATCGTATATTACACAAACAACAACCCCACAACCAAAAAACCAAACAAAAACCAAAAACCCACCAACCAACAAAAACAAACACAAACAACAAAAACAACAAAAAACAAACCACAAAAAAAAAACACACAAACCCCACCCACCACCCAAAAACACCCAAAAAACAACAACCAAAAAACACCCCAACCCAACAAATGCGAAAAGCTTTTGACGCAGTCAACACGGCACGGCTCTCAGAGATACAGACGGTTCGCAATACCCCTATATCAAAAAAATGGGCTCCTGCAATTCATCTGAACGATCGGCAAGCTTCGGTTAATTAGGAACGGAAACCTCAGAAGAATAAAATCTAGCAGATAAGGCAGGAATGCCGTAGGATGGTGTCCTATTACCCTTCTGTCTCATGTCTAATTTAAGAGGCGCCTTACCCACCAAAAGTAGTTACTATCATTTCCATGTCAGCACCATCGAAGGTCAACACGACCTGCTTTCCAATACATGAATACATTTGCGAGAATAAACAGCTTTCTCACTAATTTCTCACCTGTAGCCCCGTTATCGGGATGTATAAAAAAGACATACTCGTATAGCTAGTATGTCATAGATCCGGCACTGCCAATACAGGTCGCTTGATCACGACAAGCTCAAGCAGGACCCTAAGCCAAATACACACAGTATCGGTTAACGTTTTGTCCAGGACGGGAGGCCCGTGAATCCTGTTAATAATATACACTATCATATCCTTGCAGAAGAGGAAAGCAGCCTGCCAAGGAAACACGAGTCAACGAGTCACTCTGGCCCACGTTCGTTTGGATACTGCAGCAGGTTGAACTATAACTTGTCCCGAACCAACGACAGATGTACGTAATGTATGTTATGCACCGATAGTACCCACATAACACCACATATCTTTTCAATATTCGTGCGCATCTTCAGGTGGCGTTCCTATTCTCGTTTTATACTCAGCTGAGCAGAGCGCTCAGAGTATTAAGTGTGTCGCATAACGGTAGCCCGTAACGCCATCAAACTAATCGAGAGAGATGATCACTTTCTGTATATCAAATTGATCTTAGGGGCCGAAAAAAGAAATTAGTTAGCCATGTCCGTCGTCCGTCGTCTGTCGCGTACCACGATAACTGAGTAAATTTGAGGTACCTAATGAATTGGTAAGTTGTAAGTCCTGGGCACTCATACTCAGATCGCCATTTCAAATGAACGATCGGACTTAACCACGACCACTTTCGAGATTCGAAGATTTCCAAAAAACAGAAATTCATTCCAAAGACCTTATATGACGCAGAATGATAAAAAATTCTGGAAAATGGGCGTGGCACGCACACTATAAAGAAGGCAATGTACATTTGCAAGCTGCTATTTTTGGCAGTCGTTGAAGATATCATGATGAAATTGGCAGAGAACGTTCATCCATTACGATATGTATCTCAAATAAAAAGTTAGCAATCATCGTATAACGAACACGCCACTTAAAAAACATGTAAGAGGTCAACATTTTAACAAAAAATTTAATATCTATTGTATATACGTAATGATAGTCCACACATTCAACCCACTACGATATGGTCATGCAACAAATTACAAAACAGTAAAAGAAATTTCCAATATGGGCGCTGGCTCCGCCTTGTTTCATTTAATTTGTCTAGGATACTTTAATCCATTAAGTACAGAACAAATTACCAATGCTTGTGAAATTGTAGCAGTCTATGATCGTAACTGTTTTCTGTGAAAAAGGGCGAATCGGTTGAAGCACGCCCAGTTTTATACACAGTCAACGTCTGTCCTTCCGCTCGGCCGTTAACACGATAAATTGAGCAAAAATCGATATATCTTTACTAAACTTGGTCACGTACTTGTCTGAACTCACTTTATCTCGGTATAAAAATGGGCCGAATCCGCGTATGGACCACGCCACTTTTCGATATCGAAAAATTCGAAAAATAAAACAAATGCCAATCTTACCAAATACGAAAAAAGGATGAAACATGGTACTGGATTGGTTATTGACGCAAGATATACTTAGAAAAAACTTTGTAAAATGGGTGTGACACCTACCATATTAAGTCGATGGAAATGAAAAAGTCTGCACGGCGTAATCAAAAGCAAACATGGAATCATGCAGGATTACTGGTCGTGGTATGACTATATACATATATTAGCGGTACCCGACAGATGATGTTCATGGGTCCTCTGGTCCACCTTTGCGTCGATATCTCGAAAACGCCTAATCGAATATACAACCCTAAGGGCCACTCCTTTTAAACAAAACCTCAGTAATTACCTTATTTTGGTTACACATGTCGTACGAACCTCATTCCAGGATACCTAGCTTTTCTCAAATTGTATTTGTCCCTTATTTTGCCTCAAAGCCCCAGCTGAGTATGTAATGTTCGGTTCACCACACTTAGCTGTTCTTACATTGTTTCAATTGCTTTCTGTGGTGTTCTGCGTCCAGTGCCGATGTGTGCTCTGAGTATGATTTCCACCGCTGCTTGGTGCCACTCTTCTGTACCGTCATGCATATTGCTGGAAACGTTACCACCAGCGATTGTCGACGTTTTGCTCAAGCATTCTTGGTCCAGCTTCATCGCGAACATTAGAAGGTAGGTGTCTTTCAGCATAGTAGCATTCTTCTACTCTCTCTTGGCGATAAAGGCTTTCCAAAGGGTCTTTGAGGGTGGTATCTATATTAATGGCCTATGCCGGATATTAACTCCGAACGTTCGATAGCAGTCACCCTAAGTATTAGCTACGATCAGCTTGACGATTTATTACGACCACATTGTACACCTTTTATTTTAGTGCTCAATATCTCGCTCAGAAATTACTACCTGTACGTCTGTATATGATCATTATCGCATTTTAAATTAGGAGATTTGTATACATGCTGCTGTGTATCGCAATTCGTACTATCGCGTCTATGCTCAGAAAAATGGCTTAACAAATCTTGCTTTTCATATTTTATACTCGACGTACTGACAAACCTAACAAATGCATCCTATGGAAGGAAAAACGATAAAATAAGTCAGCTAATCGAGTATCCGGTAAATGGTCTTTGTTACGAATGTCGGGGATGTCCGCTATAGTTGGCGTTTACGCTCTTATGCTTTCACATACACACACTCTAACCGCGCTGGTCATTGACATAATTGCGGTGATGCGTGAGTGAAGTAACAATCACAAGGCAATTTGAGTTTGGACTACTTCGACTGCTAGTGATGTGATATGAAGACGATATGAATGTAGATCTAAGATATGTTGATGTAGCTGATGCTGATGGCATTCGCTAGTGTTGCAACTATTGCATTTTTTACAACTTCCAAAAAATCTGACTGTCGGTACATACGTTTCCTTATGGACTTTGTCATACTTTTTGTGCAAAGGTGCATCTTCTAAAAACGCATTGTTGTAAACCTAACTAACTTTGTTTGTCCCTTACCTATAAATAAGTGGGTTATAATTATTGTATGTTAACTTGATCATGCGATAGTACATATTTTGGTTTTAGGAGAGACTCGGTTGCACCTTTAGAGTCCGCAATATTGTCCATACCATACCATTATCTGCGTTTAAGTTGGTGCAGCTACAATCGTTGTTTCTAATTTTTCTTTTATATGTTGTTTGCATCATATACCGTATAACTTGTATGAGTATAACTCAGTTTAGTGTGGAAATTCGTGAAAAATCTATTTTTCAAAGCTTTGCAATTTCCTTGATTCCGTACTGATGAATTTAGGCTCACACATTTTTTTTAGAACTTTGAAAAATAAATTTCTTTGTTATGTTGCAAATTTCAACGGTATATTGTTTGCACTTCATTGTTTGGTATTACAAATCCTTTGTTTATTTATTTATTTATTTACAGACTAGCTAAAAATAGAAACACAATTCAAGCTTACACTTATGTAAGCTGTTATTAAAATTAAGAACATACTGAATCGATTTGCTAGATATATAGTCTTAGTTATAGGTTCATTAATAGCATAATTCATTTATGATTATTTGCTAAATAATCTGTTATGCCGAAGATCACGCAGTGGACTATATGGAATGAACAAATTAGATAAATCGGAGCAATTTCTGCCCAAGTTTATTACATTATAGGCAAGTATGAGAGAGATACAAGTTCTTCTGTCGTTCAGAGCCTGAAGACCAAGCAATTTGTGCCTGCTGGTATACGATGGGAGGCCATCTGGCCAGTGAAGCATCCGTAAAGCAATTTTCGTAAACATTTTTTGAAATCTTTCAATTTTATAGTAGTTAGATTCATAGAAAGGATTCCATATTATTGAGCAATATTTAAGGTGACTTTTGACCAAGGAGATATAAAATGCCTTCAACGTCATAGGGTCTTTAAAGTCACTGATGTTTCGTCTAAGGAACCCAACCATGGCAAAGGATTTTGAAACAATGAAGTCAATATGACTGGAAAAAGAGAGTTTAATCTTTTGACAACGATGAAGAAATTTAGTTTGTAGTTAAAATATGTCACAGTTGTCTTTTGGAATAAGATACAACGCAGCGCAGCATTTGTTTGTATTTAAAAATAAATTATTGTCTGCGCACCATCAGGCAAAAGAGTCCAGATCAGATTCCAAGTTAGTGCATTTAGAGCTACTATGGATCTTTAGAAATAGTTTGACATCGTCCGCAAACATCAAAATTTTGCGAATTGGTATTGCTGGGGCAAATCATTATGAAAATTAAGAATAATAGATGGCACAAAATGGGTACCCTGCGGAATACTGAGATATGCAGAGATGACTTGTCGGCTCCAATTGCCACATAGAGCTTCCAGTTCGATAAAAGACTCGCGAAGCATTTCAACAAGTTTCCAGTGATTTTAAGTTCAAATACCAAAGAAAATTAAGAGGCAACTTAACGAAAGTGTTCACCAGTGCGTCATTGTAAGAGTTCATTTTTATAATTTCTTTTTTTTTAGCGCATACAACCAACTTCTATGCTAAATATGGACGGAGGAGCGCAAGCCTGACGATTGGCATTTATTATTGGCATTAGGTGTTATTTGCCAAGCTCAGAAGAAAGGGGGGTAGTGCAAACTTTGCCAACTATCTCATAACCAGCACTCTTTTATCAAGAATATTCTGCTATAAATTGAATTATCTTGCATCAGAATTGGTTCATTGAAAAGACTGACTGAGTTGCTCGAATTTTCATGAAAAATATCAAATTGCATCAAAACGACGCCGAAATGTGACTGGTAATTTTTGTCTTATATGACTGTAACATACATATGTATGTAGTTTTCAACCGATTAAACTTTTTATCAGATTTGATAGGCAAAACTTCATTCTTTCAAATGACATGTACACATTTTGTGTGTTATGATTTCCCAGTTATATATCTGTTATTAGAAAGGTTGAAATCTCTTCATGGGTAGAACCCGAAAGAAATTGAGATTAGGTTTATAACCCAAAGAGTTATAAGCTCGTATGGCTCCAAAGGTACAAAACCCCAATTTTTTAACCGAAACTCGCGATTTTAGAATCGTCTTAAGAAATTTGATTTGTAGTCACGCTTAGCTTTTCAAGATCTACAAGAAATGCTGTAACAACTATATTTCCACTTTTGTCTTTTTTGTAACAATGTGTTATTTTAGGAAGAAATAAAAGCTATGCGTTGAACAAAAATATTTCAATTTACATTCAAAAATTATTATGAAGCAAAATTTATGCTATTAAACTTATAATTTATAACTATAATGTCCTGATTTATCATATAGTTTTATGATATTTAAAAGCAGCTCACTCAAACTCGTACCCAAGTAAATCTAAAAATTGCAATTCCCAAGAACCAATTAAAGTTGATCATCACAAGCTTTCGTGCAAACCACACGATATTTTAAAACATTTCACAGGCCGTTACATAGATTTGCCTAAGGCTCCTAAATTTACATATAAATAATTTAAATTCTAATTATCTAGCTTGTATTTAGTTGAAAAGGAAGTAAAAATTTATAAATTACAAACCGTAAACAGAATTAAAACAAAATTAATTAAAAATGTAATTAGCATATAAATAGAAATTTTCCGCTTTAAAAGCATATTCTGAAAAAGCCGGTGTTGGGGAAAGCTATTGTTATAAGCGAAAAAACGTATTTATTACTTTATATGGCGCATAGTTAAGTAATTATGTAAATATTTACTTAAAAACACATTTTATGAGCATAAAAACAATGCCTTGGGATATTTGTTTGCTACAAGAACGTTTGTGTGCTGTCGTTCTTCCAAATTCCATGTTGGAAATCACAAATCATCTACCTATTTGTTTGTTCTTTATTATTTAGGCATTTACCTAATTACATATTCATTTACATTTTAAGGCCTGTTTTCAGTAGTTGATTAAGCTAAGCTTAAACTAAGTTTCCTTAAAATCTAGACAAATATAAACTCCAGTTAAACTACTCAGCAGTTTTTCAGTCACAATTTAAGGTCACCTTGGGGGTTGGCTTTTTTGTTCGGCAACACTAGTTTTTTATTCACCCTCTAATCTGCATTTCGACTTGGATTGGAATTTTTTCGATTTGGCAATTTTGGTATTCTTTGTTCCAATCTCTTTCGATCCAACTTCGAATCGTTCTATTTTGTGTATTCTGCACTCCGATCGTAGTTCCGTTTTTCTAAGTTGAAAATTAGTTGGCAAAAATATTTTTTTTATTTTTTTATTAATTTATAACAGAATTTTAACAAAAATGTAAATAAAATTTTTTAAGAAACGTAAAAGGCTTGATTATGACTGTTTTTTATATGTTTCCTGGTCAAAAACAACATGTCGATGTCGCACATTGGGGACGAACTTTTCAAAACCACCTACATATCACAAATATTAAGCGATTTTAATCATTTTTGTACAGAAACTTTTGTAATTGAATTCTGAAGAGACTTAAATCGCCCGATTTTTAAAATTTTGCAAAATGTTCTTTAAAAAATTGTTTAAAAAAATTAATTTTGCAAAACGAATGTCAATTAGCAATACCTACTGTCTCTTAAAGTGTATATCATTCTCTTAATTATTGAGCAAAAATTGTATGTCACGAAAATGACACATAAATACGTATTATAATATAAAGTTCTGCAAAGAATAGGCTATTTTGCAACAAATTGTTTAATAACCAAATTAATTTGAAGAATCAAGCGATGTGAGTCTATTCAGAATTCAATTACGAAAATTTCTGTGTAAACATTGTTGCAATCGGTTGATCTTTCGTACATGTAAGTGCTTTTGAATGAAATTAGTGCTTAATCCCCAATGTGTATCGAAGTCCTTGGACGTATTTGCCCCGCAAAAGTATCTAAACACATACATGAAAGCATCCTTATTAAGTCGAAAGTTTTTTTGAATCTAAATAAGAAAATAAGTTTTTAAAATTTACCAATTTTAAGTTCAATTTCTTACAACTTGGCACTCATCTCAAATGGATTACAAAAATCTCGCAATATTTGCCTCTCCATTCTCGCCTGGCCATTTTCATATGCGCTGCTCTCCAACTCCACAAATAATGCCGCGGCTATTAATTCCATTATAATAAACAGTTATAATTTGTGTCTGTTTGTTGGGTCCAGTTATATGTCAAAGCAAGCTGCCGGAGTAGAGGAAGGTGAAGCGAAAATGCAAACAATCTTTGCGGAAAGAATAAATAAATCTTTATAAAGTATTTTAGGCCAGTGAAATGAAATTAGCATCCATAAAATTCAGAAAATGTCAACTATATTCGTGCAGAAATCCGTTTTAATAAAACTTGGTGGCCACGGCAGGGAATTAGCCAAAAGAACGACAAAAACACACCTACAATTATGAAAGTATTTCACTCACACTGCGGCAATTTATTCTATTGCCTTTTTTGTACAAAATGGCGTGGATAATAAAATATAAACATTTTTCAGTGTTTTTTACAACTTTTCTTTAATTTATTTTGTTCCAATGTTCACACATTCCGCACAAACAGCTGATTTCGAAAAATCATTTGCTCTTCCTTTTCTCGGTACAATTCCGTCGCAATGCAGAATACCCAATTTCGACTAAAGCGGAGCGTAGAACGGGAACGTAATCGAAATGCAGAATAAGGGTTATTATCTAAATAATTTGTAGATACGACAACAGCTGGATTTTTCTTACCCAACAAACATGGAAAAAAATGTCTCCAGCGATATACATATCTAGTTCGGGGGTGATATCCAACATAATTTTTTAATTATTTTTTTTAAAAATAGTTCTCGAGTTGATAACATACTTCATTCTCCAATCACTATCCAACCTTTGAAAAATTTTGTAAAATTAAAAGTTTTCGAGTTGATCTCCAAAGTCCTTAATATTTCCCAATTATTATCCTAATTTCGGGAAATTTTGAGAAATGTATATTTCTCAAATGAATATTCAATACATTTTCTCCAGTTGAAAAAAAGATCCCCAAGGTGGCACCACCAAAACCAATAGCTCTTTATTGTGAGAAATAACACCGGGTTGATAGCAGTAATTAATCAAACACCAGTAAAGAAGGCTAAGTTCTGGTGTAGCCGAACATTACATACTCAGCTGAGAGCTTTGGAGATAAAATAAGGGAAAATCACCATGTAGAAAAATGAACTTAGGGTAACCTTGGAATGTGTTTGTATGACATGGGTATCAAACGGAAGGTATCAAAGAGTATTTTAAAATGGAGTGGGCCTTAGTTCTACAGGTGGACGCCATTTCGGGATATCGCCATAAAGGTGGAACAGGGGTGACTCTAGAATGTGCTTGTGCGATATGGGAATCAAATGAAAGGCGCTAATGGGTATTTTAAAAGGTAGTGGACCTTAGTTCTACAGGTGGACGCCTTTTCGAGACATCGCCATAAAGGTGGACCAGGGGTGACTAGAATGCGTTTATACGATATGGGTTTCAAATTAAAGGTATTTGTGAGTGTTTTAGAAGGTAGTGGCCCTTAGTTGTATGTGAAGGTGTTTTCGAGATATCGACCAAAATGTGGACCAGGATGACCCAGAACATCATCTGTCGGGTACCGCGTTTTTATACCAAGATAAAGTGAGTTCAGATAAGTAAGTGTACTAAGTTTAGTAAAGATATATCAATTTTTGCTCATGTTATCGTATTAAGGGATGAGCGGAAGGACAGAGTTTTTCGAGTTGACTATGTATAATAATTGGGCGTGGCTTCAACCGATTTCGCACATTTTCACAGTTATCGTCATAGAATATTCCCCTACCTAATTTCAGAAGGATTGGTTAATTTTATTCGACTTATGGCATTAAAAGTATTCTAGACAAATTAAATGACAAAGGGCGGAGCCACGCCCATTTTGAAATTTTCTTTTATATTTGTTTTTTGTTGCACCATGATTTGAATGTTGACATAATTTACTTATATAATGTAAAGATATTAAATTTTTTTTATATAATTTGACTTAAAATTTTTTTTTAAGTGGGCGTGTTCGTGATCCGAATTTGCTAATTTTAATTTAGCACACATATAGTAATAGGAGTAACGCAACGCTCTTGCCAAATTTCATCATGATGTCTTCAACGACTGCCAAATTACGGCTTGCAAAACTTTCAAGTTACCTTCTTTCAGAAGTGGGCGGTGACTATGGCAGCATTGCCATCAAACAAGTCCAATTTTCTGCAACAGATGTCGCAGTGTTGTGAATATCAATTGGCTGTGATGGCGCCTAAACGTTGCCGATGAAGGATTTTAGCAGTTCCCGAAATGGATATATACAACAAGCTTTGGCAATTGTATACATTATTTTTTTCTTCTATTCTTATTTAATAATTTTTTCAATTAAGAAAAAATTTATCATAACAATAATAAGGATAAAATAATCATTGTTAGGCCTTGAGCTCGATTTGAACCTGCGATCGTGCAAATCAGTTGGCCGATATAACAACAAAAATTATTTTATTTTATTTTTATGAAAATAATGTAGTATGGAATTTTACATTTGCTTGTTGGGTATATTCGATGCCATTTCGAACGAACGCAAATAGCTGATAGGTTAAGCAGAGTTTAACCCAGCCATATATGCCCCTTAAGCTCAGCTTAAACTTTAGTTAAAATAGACTGAAAAACTGCAGAATAACGTTAAGCGTAGTTTAGCTGACAAACTGAGTTGAACTTGTTCTGAAAAACCGGACTAACACCTATATTTTACACAAGACTTATGGGGTTATTCCTTATAACCACATGGTACTTGTGTTGTGTGCTTTTCTGCGCACTTTATATTTTTTCATAGATTTTTGGCGATCGAGCTTTAGATTTAGCGAAGTTTGGATTTGGGGGCAACTTTTATTTTATGCCCATTTTATGTAAAATGGTTGTGCCTCTAAATGGTTGCTTGGCTTTTGGGAATTCTTATCCCAAAATGTGCCTCAGAGCACATAGATTTTGCCAATTTGTAAGAATAAAAGACGTCAGCCAAATACCCGTAAAATATGTTAAAATATGTACCTTTCCCAAGTGTCTTCAGAAACCATAAAATATTTTCGGAAATGGTAAAATCTTCTTCAGGATAATCATATGTGATTCAGAAATGAAAAATTGGATTTAAGAAAAGTCAGATATAATTCTGAAGTCTCGTACAATGTACTTCAGAAAGCGTAATATGTATTTAAGAAAACTCAATTTCACTTCAGAAAACTTAAGCTCTACTACTCAGTAGTAAATTTTAGTTAAGAAAGCGTTAGTTATATTTCAAAAATCAGTAATTGTACTTCAGGTAGTTCCACTGAACTTAAAAAAACCGTAAATTGTACTTAAGAAAGTACTAATTATGCTTCAGTTACACTAAAAAGTACTAAACTTTGATTAGCTGTATTTTATTCCGAAACACATTTTACGGTTTCTTAGGCACGACTTCCAGTTTCGAAGCACAGCTGACTATTCTGAGGTTTATATTACGTTTTCTCATATACAATTGGTTATTCTGAAAAGCAGTTTACTCGTTCTGAAGGGCTTTTGTTTATTCTGAAATCAATTTAACGACTTCTGATCATCTCTATTTTTGGTGAATTTTGCTGCCCTGAAATAAAATTCTATTCAAAATCATTTTACGATTTTTAAGTACAATTGACTATTGTTTATATGTTTCTATGTTATTAGAACTCACCAGTGGGTTGAAGTTAACCCACAACTGAAGCTACTTTACCAAATGCAAGTAATTTTTCCACTAATGGGAAAATTTTGTTGGCTTCTAGATGATAACAAGCGATAATAACAGTTTTTGTTTCATTATCGGCATGTTAACGGTAGCGCTTTATTATCGTCGATTTTGTTTGCTATCCGCTAGTTACAACTGGATCATCGGCTTCTTTTCTGTTTATAATCGGCTATT
Organism: Eurosta solidaginis; assembly: GCA_029619165.1. Lineage (NCBI taxonomy): Eukaryota > Metazoa > Arthropoda > Insecta > Diptera > Tephritidae > Eurosta > Eurosta solidaginis. The sequence continues at coordinate 13,335 of JARSSU010039006.1, forward strand.
TATCGACGGGTTGCAGATGTATCATCTATTTGTTATTTAAATTTTGTCGATATCTGCTTCATAACATACCAATGAATCGTCGATATCGTATCATTATCAAATTGGTAACACTCGAAAATTGATAACTTATTAATAAAGGATCGATCACTCTTCTATATCATGCCGATAGCAAATGGGTAATTGTTCGATAATAAATCAAATTATTTATGACAATTTATCAATAACTTTTCGATAAATTGTATAAAGAACCCAATGCGAAAAAAATCGTCCGATTTTTGTTCCGTTTTCGGTTTTGGCTTTGGTTTTGAATTGTATCTTTAATTCGCAAACGTGGCGATAGTTGTAGAAAACATAATTATTATCCACATCATAATCGACATTATGTAGCCCCCATATAGCAAACTAATCTCACATAGTAAACCTATACTTACACCACGCTTACATTCTGTATCCTCTCAAACCTTGGGCAAAGATAGTAACTCGTCAAGAATTTAAAAGAAGTTTGGCTTTAACCCGCGAAAAGTTAAAATGTGCTAAACTAACTATACTATTTATTTTTAATCAAGAGGGGAAAAAGAACCGCATTACATTCCTGTATCCTTATAAATGGCCCATAACGAGAAGGCCCAACCTATGGAGTTCAAAGGGCTGGTTGATTAAAAAGGGTGTAGAGAAAGGCTTGTCATAAAGAGGATGCGTATGGGAGGGGACAGTATCAATGATAGAGGCAAGTCTTTTGTTTTTTATACATTACAGAGTAGTCTACACGCCCTTTTCAGACCATGCATATATCAGCTTTAGCTTCACCCTAAAGACGAATTATGTAATTATTTAACCGGACACCTTTTGCAACCAAAGGAGGTTACGGCAGTAGAGAAGTTGGAGGAGTGCAAGAACTTCTTTTCAAAGGTATTGATAGAGCTTGCCTTCTGAGAAGATAGAAGTGAAAGATAAAGACAGAATGATGTAAATGAGTAAATGGTGTAATGGAGTAAAGAGCTAAGTTTCTTAAAGAGCAGGTAAAGGAAATTTTAAATGTGGCAAAAGTTGCGTAGAGCAAGGAGAGCTGGGATGGTTATAGAGATGTGGTAAAGATATATTAACGACAAATCAAGAGGTCTAAGGGGGTTTTATCGAAAATTTCTCTAGCTAAACGGTGAGACTAAGGAAAGTCCTATCTATGGAAAAGACAGTCCCTTGAGGTGCAACATAACATACACTTCCCATCAAGAGACTATGGTAAAGAGTTGTGTAATAATATCTAAACTCCAAATACGCAAAGAGCAGTAGCAGGGTTGCTGACAAAAACCAAAATTTATTGGGATATGCATACTCTTGTCAAGTTAAAATCACCGGGTCCAGATGGCATATTCCCTGCTATATTGCAGATGGAGGTGAAACGATTTTAAAATGGCTTGGAATAATCTTTGAGGGTTGATCAAAACTGAACCACGTCCCGAGATATTGGAGAACAGCTCGAGTATTTTTGTTTTTAAATTCGAAAGAACGAGTCATCTGCATTCGAAAGTCGATGGGGGCGTGTGAATTTGAGATCTTTTCTGCTCAAAAGCTGGAGAGATAAATAGATTGTATACAAAATCAAATATGAGCAAGATATTGTTATCTATGGCGTATGTAGATGACGTTTCAGTCACAGTAAGCGGCAGATGTTCAGCAAGAATAAGCTCTCTGATGAACGAAACAGTCTCTTCGTGATGTATATGCCTGAGCAACTGAAGTCAGGCTAAAAGCCAACATGGAAAAACTGGCCAGTAATATTTGCTGCGAAATATTACTCAAAGATGAAGGCTTCGGAAAGCTGAAATGCGCCGTATGCAAGGCAGTATAATAAATAAGCATAAGGTGCGATATACATACCTCTGAAGAGATTTAGGTCGAGCTTCTCTTCCAAATTGCGTCGTGCTCTTTATTAATGTTTCCTACAAATTGGAAACTCCGTAAGACACATGCAAGGCAGATGAGTTTTCACTGAACAGTTTTTCATGGCATAAATACGCACAAAATATTTGCCTAGTCACTGGCGAGAGACGACTTCGGTTGGAAAAACTTTTTTTAATTGAAAAAAAAATCGTTGCAAGCGGGACTATCATCTATTCTAAGTTTTCAGTCATGAAGTGGTAGCCGGTAAAGTAACGGCCGATAAGATGGCAAAGTAGAGCCGATGAGTCGATCGTAGATATCCCAATCCGTTTGGGTAACAAAAAGGAAACAGGAGTTGCATATGATCCATAAATCAGGAAAGGCGTGAACAGAACCAAATCAACAACCCACAAAGACGGTCAAAGGACTAGAATTACAGACTTTTACCTGCCTCGTTCAACCACATGAATCGATCGTAAAAACCACCCCCGGTTCTGAATGAACACACAGCATATATACATAAATAAAAACAAGCATCAATTTTGACAATACCTGCTCATGTACCTACGAACTATAAATACAAGACAAACGACAACAACAGATCGAACGAAAACCGACACTGATGATGACACAACGCCGAAACCGGTTTGTCTCGAAACCAAATTTGACAAGGGTTGAGGTAAAATCGTTCCAATATACATCATTATGTAAGCTCTTTTTGGCCTAAAAGTTTAACCCAATCTAATATCCTCTAAATTTACTTAAACTGCTTTGAGTTAATTTTAAGCTTAGCGAGATAAATGTGCTCCCCTTTTTTATCCAACTTCATATCTGAGAACTATTGAAAAGGCCATGTGTTACGAAATAAATCACAACTATGCACAAAATGCTAGTGGATACCCGAGGCAATTTCTTAATTGATGAAATACAAATTCTATAAATTAGTTTTCATTATATGAATTTGATACATTTACTTGCTGGTGGGCAAATCTAACTAAAGAATAATAAGGAATAAAGCGAATAGCATACAAAAGCTCTACTCACAATATTATATCTATTAAAGTTATCTAATTAATAGATTTTGTGTGTGTGGGGGTGCGTGTGCTTGTAATACTAAGAGAAATTATATAGTAATTGAATTAATTTAAATGTGTTTACTTTGAACGTATGTATGTATGCCCTACAGTCAAAAGACAAAGTAGTCAGCAAACATACTAGTTCATTGACTAGAATTTTGTGGGGTTATTCATATCAGTCAGCTTTAAAATAGTTCATTGACCATAACTTTGTGGTGTTATTCATACTAGTTAGTATTTGAATAATTTATGGGAGTAGAATATCGTCTGTCGGACTCGAGGAAATGCGAGAAGGCTTTCTTTAGCCAATTTGCAATGCATATTTTAGTTAACAATACTAGATATCGTCGAAACCAACGGGCACATAAACATAAGCATGACGAGTCGACCCTCACCGTTACCTCAACGGAGGTTAAAGAAGCCATTGAAAAGGCCTTTCTTATCAATAGTCCCAGACGGAAAATCTATGCCGGTGCCAAAACAACTTGGCCGTGAGAGCATCAGCAGCCTAGCACATGTTTTCTACTTGTCTTTAAAAGCCTTTGCCATTCCAGAATAATAGAGAAAGGCCGGAAATGCAGCCAGTATCTACCGATATTACCTCTTTAGTCAGTAACAAAAACGTTCCCTCATTTAAACGAAATTCTTCGATTATCCTGCCACCAGCATGACTTCCGTAAAGTGCATATCACTACCACCGTTCTGAACTCGAACTCCATTAACACTCATCACAGGATGGTGCTAGTGCAGCTTGGCCTGTTTTGACACAGTCAACTACGACTGATTCGTTCCTTTTCCGTTAGATAGATAATTTATTGAGGATTGTACTGCGACAATTGGTCTATTGTGCCCTCACCTCCTTCACAGCACCTAATCCAATCTGACTTACTTGATGAACTCCAGCAGTTCTCTTGGCTTGAGGGATTTAATGTGGGAATATTCTGGTCACGGTGAGCCCATAAACTTAGCCCTGCGTCTTGAGATTGGGTCACATTCCAGGAGATATGGTCCGCCGTATCCGCTGATTGATTACAAAATCGGCATGTGTTATTCCGTAACTTTTTAGTTTTTATATACATATACGTATGTACGTATTTTTATTAAAATTTATTCCAAAGTATAATGTATTATGTAGTGATAAATTTTAAAGTGACATATGTAATTATAGTACCTGGGCGACCAAGCTTTGCTCGGCAATCTTCGTGTATGCGGCATAACACACTTTGTTCTATATGTCATCATCGCCGAATTATTAATTTCAAACATTTTTTTAGTTATACACTATGAAAGTATCACAATTTTATTACATCCAAAAACTTGTAACTTTCACGAATGACAACTATCAGTTAGTTTAATTAAATGTCAACTCACTTCCCTAAGCGCCATCTGTTGGTAAATAGTTAAATGGTTGGATGTCGTTTTCAAATTGAACACATGCCTCTAGTATTCAACGGTAGCGAATTAATGGTAATCTGAGAGCAATTGCAATTATTCTTTTCATATTTGCCAAAAATATGCATTTAAATATATTTTGCTAGAATTTGCCACGGTGCCTTGATATTGCATTTTAATGTTATTAGCGTGTATGTAATTTAGAAAATTAAGTCGAATCATGAGTAAGATTTTTTTACGAAGATTTCTAACTTTGATGTTCTCCTTTAAAGCTTTAATAGCATATGAGTAAGTAGAGTACTATTTCGTCTAACTACCCAACCCTATATGGTAACCCTGCTCAAAAATGTCCCTATTGTAATGCGGAGTGAAATTACTTTCGTTTGATACCCATATCGGCATATCTCATGCAATTTTTTTTAATTTCGGATAGGTGGCAACCTTATGAAACTTTCTGAGTGGCAACACATTGGTAGAAAGGGTTCGAAGGTGATACATTATCTCTGTGCCAAATTTTATTTAAATCGGTTGAGCCGTTCCCGAGATCGTTCGGCTATACAAACATACAGATATTCGAATATACAAGAATTGCTCGTTTACAGTTATGAGATATATATGAAATATAAGGAATAAAATTAAATTGAGCTAATTTATAAATTTTCAAGTAATTTGTCAATCCGACTAGGACTAGTATATTAACTAGTAGGATGCTAATGCAAATATCGACTAGTATGTCAATTGGTGTTACAATTATGCATAGACTAAATAGTACTGGTATGTTGCTGTTAACTTGTATGGCAATTGGTATGATATAGATGTATATAATAACTAGTATGCCATCTGGTATAATGCTGGCGCAAAGGCTAGTATGGCATCTGGCACGACGTTTGTGTATATAATGACTAGTTTGTCAATTTGTATGATGGTGATGCATAGACTATCAATTGATATTTAATAGGACATCGCCGTGTTAAAAATACCAGTTGCTAATATGGAAAAATTATAGAACTCATACTAGTTAAAATTTTTTGCAAACTAGTATTCTTCTAGTATACAGCTTGTTGGTTTGACAGCAGAGTGTATGTCAATCAATCTACTGCCACGGCGTATGAGTAACATATTTTTTTGTCACATAAGCAATTAGTGATTCGTGGAAATTTACTCGTCTAGCAGCAGATCAATATCATTCATTATTGATCATTTCCTTCATAGCCTAAATTTACTTTGATGTATTGAAACATAAATCAAACAGGACAAGAATGATGGACGTCGCAAATACTTTAAGATAAATTGACAAAATGTCTCAAATGTTTTTGTATTTTTGAAAGTGTCGTGCGTATGTACCAAGCGCTAATGGCTGTATTCGCATTAATTTAATGATTCAAGTAGCTATGTACATACATATTTTAGAAAGTTAACAACCATTTTTATTTTCGCTGATTTTTATTTTTAAGTACTTTTAAAAACCAGCCGAAAGTTAAGTTGACGGTAACTCTCTTTACCAGTTAATGGTTCTATCAAAGCACATTTGTGAGATGATGATATCTGTGGCAAAATACAAAAGGAAGAGGAACCCTGAATTTGAAATTAAATTGAGTTAGAATTATTGACTTTGATATGATGAGCTGAACTTACCAAATAAATTTAACAAACTTAATGTCACCAATTGACATGAGAATCATAAAAACTTTCGTTCAGTTGAAAAGTCTTAGATGTTATTGAAGTGGGTGAATCGTATTTAGCATTGATTTTTAAGTTGAGGGATATACATATAACCGCACCTATGTCAGAAGCATAATGAAGTTCCGAATATACAATTTTTGCTGAATTGTCGCAAAGCGGGGCATTCCAGCAAGCAACTGCTTGATCTTCTCCGCTTCTTAGAGCGATAAGTAAACATCTTCGTAAGCACGATGGTAAGATACGGCACCTACCAACTCAGCCAGTTGATCTCGATTAAATTGAAGAGGCCCAAATCCTTATCCACACTGAGTCGGCAAATACCTTCGCTAGGTTGAGGCCGCTGCACGCTTTTCTCAATATACTATTGCATAAACTAAATTGTATGTTGATAACTACGATATTGGTGTATAAAAAAACGAGTATGCCAACTAGTATAATACTGGCGCAAAGGCTGACTAGTGTGCTGATTGCTATGACCCTGATACATGTACTGACCAGTATGGCATCTGGTACGATTATGGTGTATATAATGACTAGTTTGTTAACAGTTATGATGCTGATGGAGAAACTGGCAATTGATATTTCACCTGTAGGGAAGTCAGTAACTAGTGATAAAAATTTTTAGTTCAGAACTACATTTAAAGTACCAAATAAGTACTAGTTCAATAGTAACTAGATTGTCTATAGTTCAAGAATTTACAGTTTGGTGTTTCATTTTTAATAATTAACATATATTTGATATATATGCTGTCTACAAAAACAACAACAACTTTAAGGAGCTTCGACTTTGATTATGCCTTCTTTCCCATACTTCCAATTATCAAAAAAGGGGATAATATCGTATTAGAAGCAACATTTAGAATTTCTGTCCGGTTCAGAACAAAAGAAATAAAACCAACGAAAGAACTAGATCTAAACTGTAAATAGTACCAATAAACAGAAAAGATCTATACTAACGAATTTTTAACTAGTTGGAAACAATCGAAAAAGTACCAATTAAAGAACTAGTTCCAAAGTTGAAATTTGCATCTTGTTCGGAGCTGCAGAAAAGGTAACAAGGATATTTACCACCAACTTGGACATCGCCATGTTTATTTCCCCAAATGAAACATGTAAAGAGATAGAGAACGAACTAGTTGTTGTTATGAATGCACTAGAAGTGCATCAGTTTTGAACTCTCGAGTTTCCCTACAGTATTGTTGGATATCGCCGTGGTAAGAATACCAAATAACAATTGCTAATATGAACTAGTTGCGATTTTTGGCAAATTTGCATTTTTCTGGTATTGAACTTGTTAGTTTGACTGCAGGAATTTGAATAAATCGATTTTTTGTGGGTGAGTTATCTGTTTGCTTTTGGATTTATCATAGAAAAATTATCGATATATTATCAATCGATTTGTTATCGGATTGCTAGCAATTATCGATTTCCTTTAAAATCCTATCAACTACTTATCAATACGTTATCGATATATTAGTAGCTTTTTCTAACTAAACAATTTAATCTCGGGGAAACCATATAGATGCTGGAATAAAATCAGCTAAGTGGTACTTTTTTAGGTGCTTTGAAATTTCTGCTTCTGGTGCACTACGTTTTTGAAAATAATCCAGAGAATAACAAAAAGAAAAAAATGGAGTATGTGTGTTTGTATGTATGTCACCCTACCGCCATGTTGGCATTCATTCGCTCGTTCACAATAGTGCCCTATTTTCGGGGCAACTGTTGCTTAAGCGATTCCATCTCAAACCGGTTACTCAGCTCAACAAGCTTACTTTGCATTGTGGCTTTGTATGAAAATCCTAATCTACCTAGCGTTTTTTTTTCACTAGCTAGCAAAAAAAGCGGCTTTTATAAAAAGGAATACAAAATCTTTTTTGTGAATCTTATAGATTTGTTATCCGTGAGTTGCCAACTTGTTGTCAACAGGTTATAGAAAAGTTATAAATTTTAATAATAATAATTTCTCATCTAAGTGTTACTAGTTTGTGATTGGCTTGCTATGATCATGATAAAACTTTAACATAAAATCAATGATAAATGTGTAGCCCTTCTATGACAGGAAAAGAAACTAAAAAACGCCGATGACACGGCAATAGCAAGCCGATTACAAACCAATAAGTGGACGATTATTGTACGCTATGGATAATAACCGAATTATAAATTTAAGGAAAGCTAGACTTCGAAAGGCTGTACTCGCAACTGACTGCTAATGATTTCGCAACTCGCCTCTCACACCTGCTCGCTGAAAGTACAAGTCCACCCGAAGGGATGCAGAAGCAGTACAGCAGTCTAAGGCACTTCGTAATGCATTCTAGAAAAAAATTGGTTACCGGCGACCATGGAATATACAACTGGTACGGTGAAGAATGCCGCGTTGCAACCGGAAGAAAAAATGCTGACTACAGGGCTACGTTAAAAGCGAGCACAACAATAAGTGTGGGCGAACGCTGCTATCGTGATATGAAAACAAAAGCGAGACGCCTTTTCAGGAAGAAAAAAGCAGACCCAGGAAGGCGTGACTGCAAGGAGCTTGAACTGTTGGCCACCAGATATAACACCCGAAAATTTAACCAAAAAATTCGGTCACAGTCCGGGCAAACTCCTGTAAGTGCGAAAACGATGATCTTGTAACCGATGTCCAGAGTCAACATTGATTATGAAGGGAAAACTTCTCTGCTCTCCTAAATATGGAATAGTGATCTGCAGTACAGGGAAGCTGAACCCGATTCCGATGATCTATGATATCAGTGCGACTTCAGGCCTGGTAAATTTACCATCGACCAGATTTTAAAAATGTGCCAAATCTTGAAAAAGGTTCACAAAAAAAGAGCTGAAAAACATCATATTTGCGTCGATTTTACAGCAGCCTTCGACAGCACGAAAATGATCCACCTATTTGCCACATTTCTTGAATTTAATTTTCCTGCAGGACTTATACGTCTGTGAAAATTACGTTGGCCAAAACCATCAGCTCAGTCAGAATTGGGAAGGACCTCTTCGAGTCGTTCGAAACTAAACGATGTTTCAGACAGGGTGATATCTTTAATTTGCTACTGGAGCAATTTTACAAGCAGCAGAACTTAATCGCTATAAAATAAATTCTATAAAAGCGTACAATTATTAGCGTATGCTGATGACATTGATACCATCGGCTTGAACATCCGTCCCATAAGTTCTGCTTACTCCAAACTCGAAAAACAATAGTTAAAGATATGTTTCATGGTGAATGGGGACAAAAAAGTACCTGCTGTCAGCAGAGTGTTAACACAATTGTGCCTTGGCAACCACGCCACTGTTGCCAGCCATGAGTTCAAAATAGTAAAATACTTCGTTTATCTGGGAACCAGCATTAACAAACAACAACAATATCTCTTAAATCCAGCGAAGAATCACGTTAGCCAATAAGCTCTACTTTGGACTTGGTACGCAATTGAAAAGTAAAATTCTCTCACGGGAAAAGAAAATCACGCTCTATAAGTCACCTATCGTACCCGTCCTACTTTATGGTGCAGAAGCATGGAACATAACAACATCAGATGATGCGACTCTGGAAGTGTTCGAGAGACAAGTTGTTCAGCGAGTACCGAAGAGGATTTAATAATGACCTGTACGTGCTTTACGCAGACATCAACATAGTCCAGGGAATTTAAATGCAGCGGCTTGGTTCGCTTGGTTATGTTATGCGAATTAAGGATCACGCTCCGGTTAGGAAAGTATTTTTATTAGAACCCACCTATAGAAGTAGAGGAAGAGGGCGGCTCCCACCCCATTGGAAGGACCAGGTTGAAAACGCTTTAAATTTCTTTAGTGTAATCAATTAACAGAAGTATATTGCTCCTCTTATTTTTTATTTAATGGATATTTAATAATCTCTACCCAGAATTATTGCCTCGACTAGCTTAAACGAGAAGAACAGTCATTAAAAATCGCCGAATAAAAATTTTTACCAAAAACTTTTAATAATTTGTGTTGGAGTGTTATAAAGACATTAAGTAATCGTATTTACTAAAAGAACAAAACATTGCCAACAAATTATTTGCTCCGATTAACCTTGTCAATAAGAACATCATTTGCCGCGTTCACAAAATAAAGCACATCCTGTCAATTAAATATCCTCTTAAATCTACTTCTTTGCACATTCGACAAAATGTTTATTGAATTCACCCAAACCAGTGTTTAGGTTAAAATGTATTTGTTTTGCACATTTCGTGAACGAGTCGAACGTTATAAAGTTGTTGATATGCTTTCAATATCAAATGTGACATATACAATTACGCTAATATCAAATTGATAGACAACATTACATTTACTTCGTATACACTTTATCTCGTTCCATTTCATTATCATTAAGTTGTCATTTACCATTTGCATTGTAAATAATTGCTTTTAATAAGAAGCTTGTTTATTTCTGCTGACAAGGATTTAAAGAGATTTTCGTTTACTCCTTGATTCAATTCTTGTCAATTCAGCGCAGAAAATTTGTTATCGGTTTGATGCGTTTGTTTAAGATGAAATAGGATTTTCCAAGTGATAAGAATATAACATTGGTTTAGGAATATAATCAATTTTTAGCTACGTGCAGAAGATTACATCACAATGGGGATTGTACGAGGCCACGAAATCAGTGGACAGGGGCACGCCGCAGGGAGGGGTGCTATCACCTCTGCTGTGGACACTGGTCATCAACCAACTGCTCAGGCAATTCGATGAGGGACCCGTAAAACTCACGGCTTACGCAGATGACGTTGCAATTGTCATAAGTGGAAAATGCCTTCCAACGATTAGTTCTTTGATGGATCGGGCGCTTCGGGATATTCATACCTGGGCATCTAATGTCGGGCTGAAAGTCAATGCTGAGAAGACGGATATGGTCTTGTTTACAAAGAGGTACAAGGTCCCAAATTGGACCAGGCCTAAGTTAGGAGCGGTGACCTTACAGGAGAAACCTTGCACAAAATATCTAGGAATCATCCTAGACAGTAAGCTGTCATGGAAGCTCAACGTGGAGGAGAGGATCAAGAAGGCCTCAACGGCACTCTATGCATGTAAAAGAATGCTGGGGTGTACGTGGGGCCTATCGCCCTCTCTTTCTCATTGGGTTTTTACAGCGATTGTAAGCCCTATTCTATACTATGGAGTTCTTGTTTGGTGGAAAGCCACACAAAAAACAACATACCTCAAAAAATTAGAGGGGGTATGCAGACTATCGATGCTTTGCAATACGGGAGCCCTGAAAACAACCCGACGGCTGCACTGTATGCCATTCTGCACATTCCACCTGTAGACCTGGTAGCAAAGAACAAAGCGTTAACGACCGCAACCAGGCTCGATGCTTCGGGGCAGCTTGAGCGCCGACCATATGGCCATAGTAGTATAGCGTCCTCAGTCACAAGACGAACAGACTACATGATTCCCTACCTGCACTTTGAGGGAGATCTTAAGGCCACAATAGAGGTGGACGGTTGGCGCAAGGGTGCGCAAATGGCGGACGAGGCGATACATGTGTACACCGATGGTTCCAAAATAGTGGAAGGAGTAGGGTCTGCGGTATACTGCGCTGATCCGGAATTAAGCAGATCCTACAGGCTGCCGGATTACTGTAGCGTTTTCCAAGCGGAAATATTAGCCGTAACCAAAGCAGTAGAAACCCTGGAAGAGAATAGCTTAAGCTGCAACCGTGTTAACTTTTATATTGACAGTCAAACAGCAATTAAGGCAATAATCTCGCATAGCACAGCATCTAAATGCGTGTTAGAGTGTAAGCAGTCTCTGGAGAGAATCGGGACAGGGAGAAGCATACATCAATGTTGGGTCCCAGGGCATATGGGAATAGATGGGAATGAAAAAGCGGACGAATTAGCTGAAAAGGGCGCATCCCTTGAAGCTTGCTCCGTAGACGTCCCAATTAGATTGGGCGAGATTAAGCGAAGGCGAGAGGTGCACATGATCGACCAAGCAGAAAAGGCGTGGGTTCAAGCGCGGGGCTGTAAAGTGTTAAAAAGATTATGTGTAGTTCTTACAACCTTAGACTAACACAGTTGCTTCTATCATTAAAAAGAGAGGACTGTAGGCTCATGACGGGTATTCTGACTGGACACTGCCTTCTTGCGTCACATGCCTTTAAATTGGTCAACAATTTTATTTAATTGTCTGATCAAGGCCCTAGATTGATGAGGAGCGTGATGACTAGTACCTAGTACCTACCTAATTATTTTCTGGTTTTAGTATTATTACTACTTCACTTAAGTATTGTTTTCAATAAAACCGTTTAACTAAAAATTTTGTTTTTTTTATTATTATTTTTTTCAAGTTTTTAGTCTTTATTTAATTGCCTGTTATTTCTCATTCTATTTAGTTCATTTATTAACTCAATATTACAAGGACTCTTTCCTGACAATTTGCTTCAATCTAAGTCATCAATACACAATCCTTCCAAAGACTTTACTCGACTCTGCGCCACGTATACTTATCCCTCTTCGAACTCGAAAATATTTTGATGTCAATTCTACCGGACCGTATGTAATATTTGTTCCAAATATGATCCAAATCAGACATCATAGGTCGCTTTCTGTTCATGTATGTATTATGTTTTCCAAACATGGACCAAATCGAACCACAAATACTATGACATCTCGATCCTTGTGCCACCTAGCCGCAATATTTCTCACAGGCCGTTTTCTAATCATGTATGTACTATGTGTTCCAAATATGAGCTAAATTGGACCACAAATACGATTTTTTTTAATATCTCGATCCTTGCGCCAACTAGCGCCGATTTTTTTCATAGGTCGCTTTCTATTCATCTTTGTATAATGTGTTCCAAATATGAACCAAATCAACAAATACGATTTTTTCGTATCGATCCATGCGCCCCTATCGGAATCTTTGTCTTATTATTGAATTGTCAACGGGTTCTGAACTATATTCCAAGTTTCAAGCTTGTAGCTTATCGGGAAGTTACTTCAATTTCAATTACAAAATTCGTGCCAGCGAGCCAGCCTATCAAGTCAAGCTAAATAAAACCGTTTAAAAAAGAGATACTTCTTAAGCTCATTCATAGCTAGAGATTCTTTAAACAGCTAGTGGTTCGTTCTTAATTCATTTTGAATTTCAGCTGTCTACAAAAGGTTTGTTTGAATACTTGAAAAGAATTGACAATGTGTCACCCTAATTGTTTTCAGTAACGCAATTGCTCTTTAGATATTCGATTTCGATTTTTGGATTTAAGATATATTAAGTAATCGAATTTTACTATTCGAATAGTATACTAATTTAGATTATTCGAATAATCACATGAATGAGTTACTCATAAAAAAATTAAGTATAAGCCATGTATGTACACATAGGCTTCTCTGTTGAATCTTTATACATATAAATATTTCTTTTAGAAAGCATGTTTTGACCCATTTGCTTGAAATATACACTCACTTGTTGGAAATAGAATTCTTTAGTGCATAATGGGTTCTCCTGGAAAACAGGGGGTTTGGCATATGAAAAATTAGGGTACACATTTTTCTATCCATATCAAATATCTCCTGGACCGCTTAAGTCACATTATTGATACTTGACAAGCTTCCAACATTGTTAAAACTAAAGAAAATTGGAGTTTATTGGAAAAATCAAGTTTCATAAGCAAGTATCTGTAGCAATTAAATCGTCATCACGGGTATTCAATGAATATTGTTAATGCGGGAAGTCTTGCAAAAGAAAGTCTGCACTCTTAGAATTGGTTTTTTGTAAATGTATATTAGTATATAATACCAAAGATATTTAAACTTCATTTTAGTTCAAGAAAATTGCATCATCATCAACAACCACGAAAGAAAAATAATACTGCAACATCGAAATACTTTTGTGGCCGAACTATACTTCACTCATGTACATTGAACTTATCTTTTTCAGGATATGAGCTTCGTACGAAAAGTTTGTCAGATCAACAGGAGCTATTCCTAAACATAAAGATCCTGTTATAGCTTATGCATTCTTACCAGAAATCTACTTTTTTATTTGAAGTACATACTACAGTTTTCTATGGAAATTGGAAAGCCCAGCAGCTATTAATCTGTTAAGATGGCCATCTTGTATTAAGTTCTTGATACTTGCATAGCCAAAATATGCATACATCTGGAACGTTTAAATTGTATCTAGCAAAGTACCCGGCTCAAGCGTACAGTCTTCTCTTTTTAATGATAGGAACAACTTTGTTAGTCCAAGTTTGTAAGACCTACACATGATCTCCTACACTTTGCAGCTCCGCTCTTGGGTCCACGCTTACTTAATTACTTACTTAATTGGCGATCAACCGTCTAAAGGGTTGTGGCCGTCCAACAAGGCGCGCCATTCGCTGATTCGCTCCGTCAACCGGGCGCCAATTGGTCACACCGAGGGAGTTTAAATCGTTTTCCACCTGGTCCTTCCAACGGAGTGGGGGCCGCCCTCTACCTCTGCTTCCATAGGCGGGTTCCGATAGAAACACTTTTCCTGCTTAATTGTTGCTTGACTGTCAATATAAAATATGGCCTGGCTGCAGTTTAAGCTATTTTTAGCATAGCCTTTTGGCGTCTCATGCCTTTATATTAGGCTCGGTCAGTGATAGCAGATGTAGAAAGTGTGGGTTGGAGGAGCAAACGATCGAGTACGTTTTGTGCTCATGCACTGCCCTTGCCAGGCGAAGACTCCAGCTTTTAGGAGTTAGGCAACTGTCAGATCTAGAAGCCGTAGAAAGGTTCTAGTTTAATTTTGATCACAATTCATAGCAATGGTAGTTATTGATGGCGCTCTTTTTGGGTAATATCTGTTAACCTTCTTCCATAGTGCGGAGACATCGGGGTGCTAACGCTTTAGTTTCGACGCTTATGGAGAGCGACGAAGATAGAGGCTTTACCATCTTTTGGAAAATGATTGTCTGCAAACGTTTTGCTCTATACCGAAGGTGTGAAGCCGATATGTGTGGCTGCTGGTAAAACAGATTGCACAAACCGAGTTGGCGCCACATATGATGCTTCTACTACGATTTTCAAAGGTCTTGTAATATTTTCTAAAATAAATTTGCAATATCTTAAGTTTCATCATCTGTTTAGTAAACTAAACTAGTAAGGAAGGTTAAGTTCGGGTGTAACCGAACATTACATACTCAGTTGAGAGCTATGGTGGCAACATAAGGGAAAATAAACAATGTAGGAAAATGAACCGAGGGTAACCTAGGAATGTGTTTGTATGACATCAAATGAAAGGTATTAAAGAGTATTTTAAGAGGGAGTTGGCCATAGTTCTATAGGTGGACGCCATTTCGGTATATCGCCATAAAGGTGGATCAGGGTTGACTCTAGAATTTGTTTTGTACGATATGGGTATCAAATGAAAGGGGTTAATGAACATTTTAAAAGGGAGTGGGCATTAGTTCTATCAAAGGAAAGGGGTTAATGAGTATTTTAAAAGGGCGTGGAGCTTAGTTCTATAGGTGGACGCCTTTTCGAGATATCGCCATAAACGTGGACCATGGGTGACTCTAGAATGTGTTTGTACGATATGGGTATCAAATTAAAGGTATTAATGAGGCTTTTAAAAGGGAGTGGTGGTAGTTTTATGTGAAGGCGTTTTCCAGATATCGACCAAAATGTGGACCAAGGTGACCCAGAATATCATCTGTTGGATACCGCTAGTTTATTTATATATATAATACCACGACCAGTATTCCTGCCAAGATTTTAAGGTTTTTTATTTCGCCCTGCAGAACTTTTTCATTTCATTCTACTTAATATGGTAGGTGTCACACCGATTTTGCAAAGTTTTTTTCTAAAGTTATATTTGCGTCAATAAGCTAATCCAAATACCATGTTTCATCCCTTTCTTCGTATTTGGTATAGAATTATGGCATTTTTTTCGTTTTTCGTAATTTTCGATATCGAAAAAGTGGGCGTAATCATAATCCGATTTCGGCCATTTTTTATACCAATACATAGTGAGTTCAGATAAGTACGTGAACTGAGTTTAGTAAAGATATATCGATTTTTGCTCAAGTTATCGTTTTAGCGGCCGAGCGGAAGGACAGACGGTCGGCTGTGTATAAAAACTGGGCGTGGCTTCAACCGATTTCGACCTTTTTCTCAGAAATAAGTTACCGTCCCAGAATCTAAGATCCTACCAAATTTCAAAAGGATTGGTAAATTTTTGTTCGACTTATGGCATTAAAAGTATCCTAGACAAATTAAATGAAAAAGGGCGGAGCCACGACCATTTTGAAATTTTCTTTCAGTTTTGTATTTTCTTGCACCATATCATTACTGGAGTTGAATGCTGACGCAATTTACTTATATACTGTAAAGATATTAAATTTTTTGTTAAAATTTGACTTTAAAAAAATTTTTTTTTAAGTGGGCGTGGTCGTTCTCCGATTTTGCTAATTGTTATTAAGCATACATATAGTAATAGGAGTAACATTCCTGCCAAATTTCATCATGATATCTTCAACGAGCGCCAAATTACAGCTTGCAAAATTTTAAATTACCTTCTTTTAAAGTGGGCGGTGTAACGCCCATTTCCCAAAATTTTACTAATTTTCTATTCTGCGTCATAAGTTCAACTCACCTACCAAGCTTCATCGCTTTATTCGTCTTTGGTAATGAATTATCGCACTTTTTCGGTTATTTGAAATTTTCGATATCGAAAAAGTGGGCGTGGTTATAGTCCGATATTAATCATTTTAAATAGCGATCTGAGATGAGTGCTCAGGAACCTACATGCCAAATTTTATCAAGATACCTCAAAATTGACTCAAGCTATCGTGTTAACGGACGGACGGACGGACGGACATGGGCTCAATCAAATTTTTTTTTGATCCTGATGATTTTGATATATGGAAGTCCATATCTATCTCGATTCCTTATACCTGTACAACCAACCGTTATCCAATCAAAGTTAATATACTCTGTGAGCTCTGCTCAACTGAGTATAAACAAAGTACAACGCAGACCGAGACGAAATGTAAAAATTAAACAAATCCACCGATCTATTTGTACTTGGACGTGTGATTTTAAAATGGACGTGTGATTTGAAAGTGGCATAGTCATTTCATGTCGTTTAGGTTCAGTGGTAATTTGTTTGTATCTCTCCCCGCTTCCAGTTTTTTAGAGTCCAATATCCAAAATATGCAATTCTTATTATTATTTTATAATTGTAGAACAATCTATAGCATTCGTTCAAAAATAACAATGCATTTAAGACCATGAGTTGGAAATGACTTATGCCACTTTCAAAATAATCGGCTCAAATATTCACCATTTGCTTATTATTCACTAAAGCATGTATTATATTTATTAAAAAACTATCAAACATGACAGCATTGCAGGCGAAAAAGCTCCGTAATCTGTGTAGAACACCCACAATGTAGAAATATTGCATAAACATAGAGTATGTTCAATTGTATGTTCCAAACGTAGATATATGTACATTAATTTTGTTTCCATTGAGTAATCGCAAACTCATGCACAAGTGAGCAGATGTTGGATAGTTAGTATGTTAAAGCAAAGAATATATAATCTTGTTGCACAAAGCTGCTCTAAATTTCAATTAAATTGCGATTTATGGTATGGCAACGCCTGGCAGGCTGAATTGCTAAAAACCAACATAAACCATTATATTAGAAAGGTATTATGAATAAATACATATATACATACATACATAAACATACATACAAAGGAGATATACAAATGTGTAGATCTACCTACTACATAATTCATAAAATGTTCATGCACTCACTTTGCCAGACGTGCTCGCCTCGCTGATGGCAAATGTTGTACTGGTGATCTCTGTTAAGCAAGGCGAAAAACGATTTACAAACGTGCTAGACAAACAGTTAACCTTAGAACCGTGACATGGCCAAACAACCTAATCTCGTGACTTGGGTACTCAGTGCCCAGGAGTGTATTTTGTATGAAAATTTTATGCTTTTTAAGAGGTTTTTTTATAAAAAAGCGAATATTTCCTCGTCTTCACCAATATCTGAGCCCGTATCCGCGTCGTATTTTTCGAAGTAGCACTTTTCGCAAGTCCTTATATAGTGTTTGGTGCAGGTCGGAGTAAGACAATGGTCGCAAACTGCCGTTGTTTTTGTTGTCGACTTTAGCAGTTCTGCAGGTTTCGCACCGTCGTTTCAAAGTGTTTACCTGGGAAAGGAAAATAATGAAATTGTTTTGAAATTATATAAGTTAGGAAAACTTACCTGTACTGTTGGACGCGATCTCGGTACTGAAGGAACTATTTTAAAATCTATCAAGTCCATTGCAATTTTATTTGTAGAATCAATTTTTGTTTTGCATCGATGTGCAATTGTTTCTCTGATAGCTCCATTTCCAAGTATTCAACAATATTTGGCGCTTTTCAGACTTATGGATGTAAAAACTTTGGCAATTGGGCTTATTTCCTCTTATTGTGCCCACCAAGGTCGTATTCAGTGCAAGCAATTCTTCTGCCAAATCGTAGCTTGTGTAAAAGTTGTCCATCGTGATATTCACACCCTTATCCAAATAGCGATTACTGAATCGCATACGAGATTGCGCGCGATGCCAGTAGACCTCTGTTCATTAGGCTGTGAACGCAAATATACCTCACCTGAAACGGGATAATTGGTTTTGCGTCAACAAGCCATAATATTTTTATGCCATATTTTCCAGGCTTAGATGGAATATATTGGCGCAAACTGCATCGGTTTCTTGTTGAAAGTAACTGCTCATCAATTGTCAATTCTTTACATGGAATGTAGGGCATCGTCAAATTCTCCAAGAATAATGCCCACACATAACGAATTGCCGCCAACTTATCGTGCCATAATCTCTCAGCGTCCTGGAATCGTCAAAGTGTAAAAAAAAAGCGGCACAATTGCACAAACCGATACAATGACATCACTGCTCTATAAAGGGTATGTTCATTTTGTGAGAAGGATCTTTAGATTGAACTAAGTTTACTTTTTCAGCACCGGCGTATAAAATTATTGCAATAAAAGCATATATTTCATCAACATTCGTGTCCTGCCAATATCTTAATTTTTTTGGAACTGCTTTACGCATATTGGCTTCAATTACTCTTTTAGCTTTGCTATTCGTATCAAAAGCAATACCTTCAACAAGAGGACACTGGGAAAACACGTATGAATGCGTCTCTTTTTGACTCAAATCTTTCCGTGCATTTGGACGTGATTGTCTGCGCATTCCAGTGCCAGTTCTGTTCGCCGTTCTTCAGTTTGACTTGGCATTGACCACCATACAGTTCGGTCGTTCCTTCCTTGGCCACAATATTTTTCTCCACGGTTTCTCCCAATAGGTAAATTTAAAAAATACGTTTTCAGCGGGATCCATATTCTTCAGCGGTGGTCATATTCTTCAAAACGTGGGTCTGGAATGAGCGGTGCATTTTCGTCCTCCAAAGTCAGACCGGTCGCTGAGTATTGGTTCATCATCGCCTTCAAATGTAGGGTCCTTTCCACCATCATCATCATCATTTTCGCGAGCATTGAAATAATTTGCAAGAATTTCCCTTTTCTTCTTCAGTCAATTCACGGCGTAGGTTTGCCAATAAACTGCTAATTGCTCACTCGTTTCAAACAACAATTTTATTAAATATGAGATGAATATGTTCACTTGAAACTTTTAGGCGGAACTGATAAAAATGCAAAATATCATCAAAATCCGTTAGAAATTTATATGTTCCATACAATTCACGTACAGAGAACCAACCATATGAAATGCCGTTACTTTTTTTAAGCTACTGCATAGATTTTATCGCGGTCTGGCGACTAAATCAAAAAAAAACCGTCACGGATATTTGTCAAAAAAGATCCGAAAGGCTCGAAAAGGTTCGAAAAGATTCGAAAAGATTCGTAAAGTTTCGGTGTTAGCAACAGGCCAAATACATAAAATTGGATCTACTGTTTATGATAACAGCGGTGGGCACCACTTACATTACACGGTTACCATATTGAGAATGTGTTAGTAAACACGACGCGTAGCGAGAACGAAGGCAAAATCAATTATTTATTTAGTTTGATTTCAATGCTTGAACGGTGAACACGTGCACACGCACTCTTTGGTAGTCTGTTTTAACTGAGCGTGCGACACTTCCTCACTGTACGACCATCGAATCGAATTAAAAGAGCTGTCGTTGATATTCACGAAGTAGCCATTGTGCTATCGCTTATCGTATACATATATGGTCGCTTACAAGCCAACCTAATAAAACCGCACTGCGTTTTTTAGCGCACGCAAACAACCGGCGTTTTTTTGCCCTAACCCAAATAATCATGCGTTGCACAATGTAAAGCATGTGTGCAAACGTCAAATCTAAATGTCACGCAGAACAAAAATTGGAAATCGAGTTAGGTTTTCACGCAGCAAATTCAATTTGAGTTGCTCTCATACAAGTTGTATGTGCATGAGACATTTTTGACAGAAAATTACTTGCGTGCGTTTATATTAGGTTGGCTTGTTAGCAGGTGCTAAGCTCACGCCCACTCCGGATCATTAAAGTTAAAGTTAAAGTTAAAGTTAAAGTGAATGTTTAAAGTTAAAGCGAAAATTTTAAGTTTAAAGTTAATGTTAATGTTAAAGTTAAGTGAAAGTTAAATGTTGTACTGGTGGATCTCTGTTAAGCAAGGCGAAAAGCGATTTACAAACGTGCTAGACAAACAGTTAACCTTAGAAACCGTGACATGGCCAAACAACCTAATCTCGTGACTTGGGTACTCAGTGCCCAGGAGTGTATTTGTATGAAAATTTATGCTTTTTAAGAGGTTTTTTTATAAAAAGCGATATTTTCCTCGTCTTCACCAATATCTGAGCCCGTATCCGCGTCGTATTTTTCGAAGTAGCACTTTTCGCAAGTCCTTATATAGTGTTTGGTGCAGGTCGGAGTAAGACAATGGTCGCAAACTGCCGTTGTTTTGTTGTCGACTTTAGCAGTTCTGCAGGTTTCGCACCGTCGTTTCAAGTGTTTTACCTGGGAAAGGAAAATAATGAAATTGTTTTGAAATTATATAAGTTAGGAAAACTTACCTGTACTGTTGGACGCGATCTCGGTACTGAAGGAACTATTTTTAAAATCTATCAAGTCCATTGCAATTTTATTTGTAGAATCAATTTTTGTTTTGCTCGATTGTGCATGTTTCTCTGATAGCTCCATTTCAGTATTTCAACAATATTTGGCGCTTTTCAGACTTATGGATGTAAAAACTTTGGCAATTGGGGCTTATTTCCTCTTATTGTTGCCCACCAAGGTCGTATTCAGTGCAAGCATTCTTCTGCCAAATCGTAGCTTGTGTAAAAGTTGTCCATCGTGATATTCACACCCTTATCCAAATAGCGATTACTGAATCGCATTACGAGATTGCGCGCGATGCCAGTAGACCTCTGTTCATTAGGCTGTGAACGCAAATATACCTCACCTGAAAACGGGATAATTGGTTTTTGCGTCACAAGCCATAATATTTTTATGCCATATTTTCCAGGCTTAGATGGAATATATTGGCGCAAACTGCATCGGTTTCTTGTTGAAAGTAACTGCTCATCATTGTCAATTCTTTACATGGAATGTAGGGCATCGTCAAATTCTCCAAGAAAATGCCCACACATACGAATTGCCGCCAACTTATCGTGCCATAATCTCTCAGCGTCCTGGAATCGTCAAAGTGTAGCGGCACAATTGCACAAACCGATACAATGACATCACTGCTCTATAAAAGGGTATGTTCATTTTGTGAGAAGGATCTTTAGATTGAACTAAGTTACTTTTTCAGCACCGGCGTATAAATTATTGCAATAAAAGCATATATTTCATCAACATTCGTGTCCTGCCAATATCTTAATTTTTTTGGAACTGCTTTACGCATATTGGCTTCAATTTACTCTTTTAGCTTTGCTATTCGTATCAAAAGCAATACCTTCAACAAGAGACACTGGGAAACACGTATGAATGCGTCCTCTTTTGACTCAATCTTTCCGTGCATTTGACGTTGATTGTCTTGCGCAATTTCCGTGCCAGTTCTGTTCGCCGTTCTTCAGTTTGACTTGGCATTGACCCACCATACAGTTCGGTCGTTCCTTCCTTGGCCACAATATTTTTCTCCACGGTTTCTCCCAATAGGTAAAGTTTAAAATACGTTTTCAGCGGGATCCATATTCTTCAGCGGTGGTCATATTCTTCAAAACGTGGGGTCTGGAATGAGCGTGCATTTTCGTCTCCAAAGTCAGACCGTCCGCTGAGTATTGGTTCATCATCGCCTTCAATGTAGGGTCCCTTTCACCATCATCATCATCATTTTCGCGAGCATTGAAATAATTTGCAAGAATTTCCTTTCTTCTTCAGTCAATTCACGGCGTAGGTTTTGCCAAATAAACTGCTAATTGCTCACTCGTTTCAACAACATTTTATAAAATATGAGATGAATATGTTCACTTGAACTTTTAGGCGGAACTGATAAAAATGCAAAATATCATCCACAAATCCGTTAGAAATTTATATGTTTCCATACAATTCACGTACAGAGAACCAACCATATGAAATGCCGTTACTTTTTTTAAGCTACTGCATAGATTTTATCGCGGTCTTGGCGACTAAATCAAAACAAAAACCGTCACGGATATTTGTCAAAAAGATCCGAAAAGGCTCGAAAAGGTTCGAAAAGATTCGAAAAGATTCGTAAAGTTTCGGTGTTAGCAACAGCCAAATACATAAAAATTGGATCTACTGTTTATGATAACAGCGGTGGGCACCACTACATTTACACGGTTACCATATTGAGAATGTGTTAGTAAACACGAACGCGTAGCGAGAACGAAAGCAAAATCAATTATTTATTTAGTTTGATTTCAATGCTTGAACGGTGACACACGTGTCACACGCACTCTTTGTAGTCTGTTTTTAACTGAGCGTGCGACACTTCCTCACTGTACGACCATCGAAATCGAATTAAAAGAGCTGTCGTTGATATTCACGAAGTAGCCATTGTGCTATCGCTTATCGTATACATATATGGTCGCTACAAGCCAACCTAATAAAACCGCACTGCGTTTTTTAGCGCACGCAAACAACCGGCGTTTTTTGCCCTAACCCAAATAATCATGCGTTGCACAATGTAAAGCATGTGGCAAACTTCAAATCTAATGTCACGCAGAACAAAAATTGGAAATCGAGTAGGTTTTCACGCAGCAAAT
>JARSSU010039008.1:0-28958 GCA_029619165.1 Eurosta solidaginis
TTCCCAATAGGGGCGATTTTGTACTAGGACCGCCGCCCGCAAAAAAATAACACCCTGTACTGTTGCCGCAGCGCAATATAAAAACAATACCTAGCTTCTTCAACTCTCGCTCCATTCTCCCTAATCATATTACATCACACCAAATCTCATTACTAAACATAAGCTTCTCTTTCGTTCTTCATATCAATCATCTCGCAACACTAATCAACCAAAATTGCTGTCAATGCCTCACAAGCTATCATCCCGAGTAATCCGGACCGCCCAGCGCCGCCAACAAACCTCCCACACCCATAATCCGCATAGATCCGCGCCCAGAGCTCCGCAGGGCAACCCGCGGGCGGCCAGCGAATCCGCGGTCCGCGGGCCCCGAAGCATTCCGCAAGAAAGTCCGACGGCCAAATAGTATACCGCGAGCGGCGAATCCTGTTTCACTAACAAACCGGACCTAAAGTGCACTACACTCGTGCGTTCCATAAATGAAGGCATCCTGGCGACAAAACAACCATAACATCCTACCCTCAGTACAAACGGAACTCTGCGCGGCCGTGCGGTGAGGTTGAGTTTAGTACTCGCTTCCAGTGCCCCCCCTCGCACACTGCGTCCCCCTCTACCACCATAGTCGGCGGCCTCCTACACTCCGTTTCTTCTCCTTTTCCCTCCCTCGACTCCCCGCCGAGATGATTGGCGCCCGGGGGCTGGGGGGCCCCTGGGGGGCGGCGGGGCCGGTCCGCGTCCGGTCCCGTCTACCCAGCAACACGCACCCTTAAGGATGCGTGCTCACCCTACCACGCCCACCGGACTTAGTCTTACACAAGTCCAAAGAGCGTCCCACCGGCCCTCTAGATCTCCGCCGCAAGAAGGCCACACCATTAACCCCCTACAGAAACATCGTAATCACTTTAACTTAAACTACCCCCAACAGCCTTCAAGGAGGGTAACCTTATGCTAACAAAAAAAAATAACACCAATAAACAACAACAACATTAAATACTGTTCACTAAAACAGCCTAAAATGATTAAGGAGGTTTGTTGATCCAATAATTGCGAAAGCTCTATTCCATGTATAAAGTACACTCAAAGTTTTTTCAAAACGTGTTGTCGAAGATACACACATCGGTCTCTTAAGAAGTCATTTGGTAATATTTCACACGCTGAAAAAAGAATTTATTGTCGTAATACGATCGCGACGCAAAAAACAAAACAGACGAGCCCAAAAACCCATTAGAATAAAACTCAAATCAAACATTCGCATTATCAAAATTTTAACCAAGTAGGAAGGTTGAAGGTTCCGGTGTAACACCGAACATTACATACTCAAGTTAAGAGCTATGGTGACAAAGCATAATGGAAAATAAACCAACGTAGGAAAAATGAACCGAAAACAAGGGTAAACCCTAGAATGTGTTTGTAATGACATGTGTAATCAAAAAAGGCATAAAAAAAGAGTATATTATAATGAAAGACGTAGCTGTGCCATAGTATACTAAATAAAGGTGGAAGGGGTGGAAATAGAAAGGGAACAAACGATATTACAGGTGGACGATAGTGGATGTAATTCAGGTGACACGCGGTAACTAGGACGGCTCCATTTACGGCGTTCAGGGAATATCGCACATAAGGTCATGCATGCAGATCAGGGTTGAACTCTAGAATTTGTTCTGTAACGAAAATATATACGGGTATCACACAAGAAGAAAGGACGTGATTAAAATCGGGTACTTTTTATACAAAAGGGAAGGTAAACATCCATTATCCTTAGATTGAATCCACACAACAGTGGTGACACGAAAGTCAAGATGGACCAAGAGGCGCGTGTTTCGCGTTTTCGCAAGAATAAATCCGTCATAAAAAGGTGGAAAAACCAGGCCAGGGGACAGGGTAAGGACACAGGTGGGAACGGGAGGGGTGACAACTAGAAATGGGTTTGTACAATATAATAGTATTAACACACAAACAACTAAGAAAGGTAGTTTCAAATGGTATTTTTAAAAAAGGGAAGTCTGGCCCGTTAAACAAGTACTAATATGGTTAGGCGTGGAGAGACTAAGGACGCCGATTTTCCTTTCGAAAATAATCGCTCATGAAAAAAGGTACTGGACCAGCAAGACTATAGGTGGCTACTAAGAATGTGTTTTTGTAGCGATAATGGGTATCAAAAATTAAAAAAAAATATAAACGGTAAATTAATGAAGGGTTATTTAAAAAAAAAAGGGCGGTGGTGTGGTAATGTCATAAAGTGGGGCGGGAAAATCGACCTTATTCGGAAATACGCCACAAAAGGTGCGAAAATATATAAAATTAGCTAAATAAAAGGGGGTAGACACTAGAAATTTGTTTTAGTAAACGATAATTGTGGTATCAACATGAAACGGGTGTTAATGGGAAATCACTATAATATAATCAAAAAAGAAATAAGGGAGATAAATCAACATCCCTTCAGTATCCTCATCACCAACCCAGGTTGGAAAAGGAAAAAGAACAGAGAACGCCGTTTAACGAGATAAAAAATCGTGCCAATAAAAGGTATGTATAACCAAAAAAAACCAGGGGTGACTTAAAAATCATAAGAAATAGGGTCATTTTGTAGCAACTATATATGGAGGTAAATCAAACGAAAGGTAGTTAAAAATGAGATATTTTAAAAAAAAAAAAACAAAAAACAAAGAGGAGTGAGATAATTGGCCCATTAGTTCACTATAGGATGACAATGGAAAGGAAGAAGAGAAAAACAGCGAGCCACGAACCGCACCGTTCTGAATGAATATTAATCGAAATAAAATCGCACAAAATAAAAAAGGGTGGAAACCGATACAGCGTGCATCTAAGACATAGTGAGGTGGTTTTGTACGATAGAATGGGCGTAATTCAATTAAAACACCAGGTACACTTACTACCACTCATGAGAGGTTATATAAAAAATCAAAAACGAAAAGCGGGGGGACGTCGAGTTGGTAACAGTTGTATAAAGGCCAAGTGGGGATCAGAGCTACTGAGGATGGTGGCTACCCGCTGTCTGGTCGACCTCTTACCAAATTTTATCTCTATCCTTTTCGCGCCACTATCGTCAATAAAAGGTGGACTATAGGATGCTATTTACGATAAAAAAAGAGATAAAAAACAAAGCGTAGATGACGGCACACAATATCACTCTAACAGAATGACTAGCGATTTACAAGTTTTCAATTACAGTTTGTACAATAACTAGGAGATGCTCAAAAACACGAAAAGGTGTTTAATGTGATATATTACTTCAAACACACTAAAAGTTGTAAAGTGGGCCTTACGCTATTCGTATACGGTGCAGTGAAACGTCGACACAGGTAGGCACTGTTATGGATGAGATATGAAAGAATATAGAGGTGGGTAAAAAAATATTGAGTGGCTCAAGCTATTTTTTTACGTTTAATAATTAAATATAAAAAGGAGACTGGACATAGAAGAAAATGGTCGCCTTTTATTTATTCGCGACGATGCCAGCCAATAAAAGGTGTGGAAACAAACCACAGAAAAGCAGAGGAGGGGTGACTCTAGAAATATATTGTTTGTACGAGATAAAAACAATGGGTATCACAAAGAAAAGGTGTATAAATAGCTAAACTTTTATTAAAAAAAAAGAAAAAAAAGGGCGTGGCGGCTGGTCTTAACAACTGGTTTACCTAATAGGTGTGGATGGACTCGCCTTTTTCCTCGAAGAAACACAAAGAAAAGAAGAAAAAAAGAAAGAAATATATCGCCAATAGAAAGGTAGGACCAAGGGTGACTCTAGTGAATGTGTTTGTATTAAGAGAGTTTTAAAAGGGAGTGGTGGTAGTTGTATATGTTGAAGGCGTTTTCCAGATATCGACCAAAATGTGGACCAGGGTGACCCAGAGCGTCATCTGTTGGATACCGCTATTTTATTTATATATGTAATACCTGCCAAGTTTTAAGGGTTTTTTATTTCGCCCTGCAGAACTTTTTCATTTTCTCTACTTAATATGGTAGGTGTCACAACCATTTTTACAAAGTTTTTTCTAAAGTTATATTTCGCGTCAATAAAACCAATTCAATTACCATGTTTTCATCCCTTTTTTCGTATTTTTCGCATTGTTTTTTTATTTTTCGTGAATTTTAGATATCGAAAAAGTGCGGCGTGGTCATAGTCGGCTTCGCGCCATTTGTTTTACCAATACGAAGTGAGTTCAGATAAGTACGTGAACTGAGTTGTAGTAAATATATATATCGATTTTGCTCAGTTACTCGTGTTAAAGCGCCCGAGAGGAAGGACAGGCCGTAACTGTGTTCTAAAAACTGGCGTAGCTTCAACGATTTCGACATTTTCACAGAACAGTTATCGTCCTAAAATCTATGCCCCTAACCGATAAATTTCAAAGGATGGTAAATCTTTGTACACGACTTATGGCATTAAAAATATCCTAGACAAATTATGAAAAAGGGCGGAGCCACAGCCATTTTGACAATTTTCTTTATTTTTGTATTTTGTTGCACCTAGTCATTACTGAGTTGAATTTTCGACATATTTACTATATACTGTTAAAGATATTTATTTTTGCTAATTTTTAGTAATGTGCGTCCACATATGGTAATAGGAGTAACGTTCCTGTTGCATCGGCCAACACATTTCATACATGATATCTCACGACTGCCAACATTACAGCTTGCAAAATTTGTAAATTACCAGTTCCTTTTAAAGTGGGCGGTGCCACGCCCATTGTCCAAAATTTTATTAATTTTCTATTCTGCGTCATAAGTTCAAATCACCTACAAGTTTCATCGCTTTATCTGTCTTGGTAATGAATTATCGCACTTTTTCGGTTTTTCGAAATTTTCGATATCGAACAAGTAGGCGTGGTTATAGTCCGATATCGCTCATTTTAAATAGCGATCTGAGATGAGTGCTCAGTAAACCTACATACCAAATTTCATCAAGATACCTTAAAATTTCTCAAGTTGTCGTGTTAACGGACGGACGGACGTGGCTCAATCAAATTTGTTTTCGATCCTGATGATTTTGATATATGGAAGTCTATATCTATCTCGATTCCTTTTATACCTGTACAACCAACCGTTATCCAATCAACTTAATATACTCTGTGAGCTCTGCTCAACTGAGTATAAAAATGCGATTCCTATGATGAATTTGTCCACATAGATTTGACGTAAGTCTACCAGTGTGAGTGACAAGGTAAATGTGTTATTCCGTTTCGTATGCCACAGCGAGGTGTTCCTTCTTGGGTTACATACTTACTGTCATGCTTGTAACATTCGAGCATTACAACTAAATCGCGTAAAAGGATGGTGCAATGGTGCATGGGTAGAAGTACACACAACTGGTGGAAAGCTTCTGATTGCCATTACACTGGATGAATGAAATTATATATTTGCACAGCGGGCAAATAGGTACTACTTTCATTCTCTCTATCCAAATATCCTCTGTGCAGCAGTAAAACATCTATTGCTGGTGAGCTGGCGAGCGAAATCGACAACCTAAAAGAACGCTCCTACATAATCGGCCTAAGGGCTAGCTGCCGTTGACTCCATAAGCAGCGTCTGATCACCATAAAGTATGGATGGAAACGAGGTTTGTTTTGTATCAATTGCTGCTATCAAACGTGCACGTTGCTTGGTCGCGCTCAGAAAGATTATGTGTTTATTTTGAGGACGACCATTGCAAACATTTAAATGCTCTGCACTTTGAAGAAGATCGGCCGAAATCACGGAGGTTATGCTGCCAATATTATATATATTATTTCTAATTGCTGTTTTTATGTAAGGTCCCTTTTCGCTCTTATTTGGAATCCAAA
The DNA here is from genome assembly GCA_029619165.1 of Eurosta solidaginis. Lineage (NCBI taxonomy): Eukaryota > Metazoa > Arthropoda > Insecta > Diptera > Tephritidae > Eurosta > Eurosta solidaginis. The sequence goes on from JARSSU010039008.1 coordinate 5,805, forward strand.
TCTATAATAAAGTTTTGGTTGTAAAGATGGAGACGGACTATTACCGAGCTTTGGACAATTTAGTGCGTAGAGCTTTTGTTTAGCTTATTAACACGCTTTTATTAGCTTGCCTGTATGTAACGGAATCTTTGAGCTTAATTTTCACCGGTTTCTAGAAGTCTGATTAATTTGAAACTTTGCATACGTATCAAAGGACCGATGACGATGCATTAATGTGGAGGTGTGGTGACATAAGTTAAACGGCCATAAGTGTCATTGGCCTTATTATCACTGTGAATGGCCATAAGTTTGATTGCAACTTTGCACACGTATCAAGCTCGATGACAATGCATTAATGTGAGGGTGTTGGTGCATAAGGTCAACGGCCATAAGTGTCAATGAGCCTTATTATCACTTTGTAATGGGCCATAAGTTTGATCTGAACCTTGCACATCGTATCAAGCTCGATGACAAGGCATTAATGGAATGGTGCGGTGACATACTGTCACGGCACATAAGATCAATGGCCTTTTTTACACCACTGTGAATGGCCCATAAGTTGATTGAAACTTTGCCACACGTCATCAATGCTCGATGACATGCATTACATGTGATGGGGCGGTGACATAAGGTCATTTGCTTTATTACCACTTTGAAATGCATAAGTTGGATTGAAAACTTTGCACACGTATCAAGGCGCGATGAAAATGCATTAATGTGATGGTGTGGTTGACATAAGGTCAACGGCCATAAGGTCAATTGGCGTTATTACCACTTTGATGGCCATAGTTTGATTGAAACTTTGCACACGTATCAGGGCTCGATGACATGCATTAATGTGGGTGGTGTGGTGACATAAGGTCATCGGCCATAAGGTCAATTCGCCTTATTACCACTTTGAATGGCCATAAGTTTGATTGAAACTTTGCACACGTATCAAGGCTCAATGACAATGCAATAATGTGATGGTGTGGTGACATAAGGTTAACGGACATAAGGTCAATTGAACTTATGACCACCCAAATGGCCATAGCTTTGAAACCTTACACATAATGCGAAGAAAGCATTCCTTTATTAATGATAGAAGGGGATGCGTGGCACATCTACGAAAAAGCGTACTGGAGCCCTTTTTAACACGCTTTTATTAGCTTGGCCTGTATCTAATCTGGAGTGGAGCCGAGAGCCCCGGTAATGCAGAGCTCCGAACTCCATTGCACCTTTTTAAGATAGGTACTTTTAGCTAATGCAGGCCACCAGACCAAGGCACAATAAAGAAGAATCGGGCTCACAATGCCTGTGTAAATCCTGTAGGTCACCTTAGGGGAGAATCCCCTGGAGGTGCCAATTGCCCTCTTGCAGGTGAACAGCTCCGCTGCTGCTTTCTTGGATCGCTCCACTATATGATCACTCCATAATAGCTTCCTATCCAGAATGACTCCCAAATACTTGACTTGATCGCTAAACGCTAAGAACTTACCCCCAATTCTTGGCGGTGTAAAATTTGGTACTTTGTACCTCCTCGTGAAGAGGACAAGCTCGGTTTTATCCGAGTTGACTTCCAAACCTGTGGCGGGTTGTACTCCTGGAGCAGCTCCAGGATGTCAGCTGGGTCCGTTGGCGTCACTGGAACCCAGGCCCTAGCCCTTGCTCGTGAGGGGATATCACGCGCCTCCACTACTTTGAGGCGCGCGCCCGGTTATACCACCCCTATCAGCGTGACGGCGACCTTATAGAGGTTTACAGACCTGGCGTCGTCACAGGCAATGAGCTTGACATTGCCCTGGAACCACCCTGCATCGGTGTAAGATGGCGGTGGACCAGGGTTGTCTTTCTTAATGTTAACGGCCACCGTAGCGAGCGCGGCCTCGATCCACTTCCACTGTTGTTTCGGGAACCTGCCATCTTCGCTGCTCTCGTCTATAATGCAAATGATCTGCCGACCCTTGGCAATTTCGACGAAAGACCGCGACCAGCCCCCCTGCGTCTTAGCCCTTTTCGGTGCCGTGGGGTTGGATTCATCCATGGACCGCTGGCTTTTCGAGGTTTCATCACTCCCGACTAAAACTTTTAAAATTACTTGAACTAAAAAATTAAAAATAAATAATAGTATAAAAAAACACGCTTTTATAGCAAACCGAACTAAAAAATAGAAAATAATTTTCAATTAAAAAGAGTGTATATAACAGTAGTAGAATTTCAAACAATCGTTTATAGTTAATCACCTCAAAATAAAATTATAATAAAATTTAAGTTATTAACAGAATAATTTAATTCACAGTAAAAAGCGTGGGGTGCTTGATATTGAATGTTACAATCATTTTATTGGCACTATCTGAGACGAAAGATATGAAATGTAGTCAAATGCACCCCACGCTTTTTACTGTGAATTAAATTATTCTGTTAATAACTTAAATTTTATTATAATTTTATTTTGAGGTGATTAACTATAAATGATTGTTTGACCTTCTACTACTGTTATATAAACTGTTTTTAATTTAAAATTATTTTCTATTTTTTAGTTCGGTTAGCTATAAAAGCGTGTTTTTTTAGTTTTTTTATACTATTATTTATTTTATTAAAATAATTTGTTAAAAATAAACGGTTGTGAGCACACAAAGAAATCTATTTGTACTATGGCACTATTCTGAATATTTGCACTGCATTACTAGCAGTTGCTAACATACGCTAGATGGCAGCGCAAGCTGTATAATTGATTGATAGAACAGCTGATTTTTTTTGATATTTGGTATGATGCTTTTATATTGGTTACTTAAGATGCGCATGGGTCCGGCTCGTTTTTTCTAATAAAAATTACTTAAATTTCGTATCTTGGTTATCGTACGCAAAAAGTAATCTTTAAAAATACACTTTCTGGGGTCATCAATGTTTCTTCTGGTGTTCCTCAGGGCAGCGATCTTGGTCCGATTCTGTTCTTGTTGTTCATAAACGATATATCTGGTACAATTAAATACTCAAAAATCTTGATGTACGCAGACGATGTAAAACTTTTCAAATCATGTGCCTCGGTTGAGGAACATTCCTTGCTTCAAATGGGTATAAATCACTTGGTTACCTGGTGCAATGTAAATTATATGCCACTCAATCTCAAAAAATGTAAATTCATGTGTTTTTCTCGGAGAGTTTCGCCACCAGCTTCATATACAATTAACAACTATAGTCTAGAAGCTGTAAATAATTTTATTGACTTGGGAGTCATGATGGATTCCAAACTTAGTTTCAATCTTCATATTAATGCTACAGTGAATAAAGGCAAAGGTGTTTTTGCATTTGTTAAACGGTGGTCAAAAGAATTTAACGACCCTTACATAACTAAAGCACTTTTTACAACATTAGTTAGGCCAATATTAGAATACGGCTTGATAATTTGGAATCCGCGTTATCAAGTCCATGCAGACAGTCTCGAATCAATACAAAAACAATTTTTACTATTTGCCTTAAGAAATTTCCAATGGGACTCTTTAACTAATCTTCCACCTTATACTAATCGATTAAAGCTTATCAATCTTCCAACTCTTGCTAGTCGAAGGGAAATGCTTGGTGTAATATTTATGACAAAACTTTTAAATGGATCAATTTCGAGCCCATTCCTTCTGAATGAAGTGAACTTTTGCGTTCCCTCTCGGACATCGAGACACTTCAAACCTCTTCTGCTGAAACAATGTAGAACGAATTTCGAACAAAATGAACCTTTTCGGCGTTTATGCCAAGATTATAACTCTCACTCAAACACATTTGATAGCTCGGACTCCCTTTTTTTTATAAAAAAGATTGTTCTCACCTCTCTAAATTAATGTATAATACGTTTGCTTCTGTTCTCTTTAAGTATTACGCTTGGCTGATGAAATTTCTTCTGTAGCTGAGCAGTCTCAGATCGTGACGCTTGACAAACCGCTGCCCCTCAAAGACTCGGCAAAATAAAAAAAAATAAAAAGTTATTATATATATATATAAATCGATCGCGTGAACAGGATTAGCCTGGTTTCATTGGGCCACTTGAGGGCAGCGCGCTGCCACAACGTCCATTAATTAGTGCAGGTCCCTACTGAATTGAACAAAAAAAAACATATGCATGGCGGCTCTGCTCTGCTTTAATGTTCTATATCAAAGTCGGTTATCGCTAAAAAAGGATCACTAGGGTGTTTTTTTTTGAATTTTTTCAAACGCGGCTAGTGCTAGTCAGACATGTTAAAAAATAAAAATAAATTTAAGTTCGATGAACATGTTCAAATGTGAGCTAACATATATGATGTAAGGAACAGTTTAGGTAGGTTAACATATACATGTACATAAATACTTATCGCACAAAATAATAAATAAAAACAAAAATAAAAATTCAAGTTTAGCGTAGTAGTAGATATAGCGAATAAATGAAATGTACGATTGAACAAACTTTAATTAAAATTTAAGGATTTGTGAAAGAAAAAATGAAGGTTTAACTTCTATTGGATATCTGTTTGATTTTTTTTTAATGAGAAACCGAGGTAAAAGTCAGTGTAGGAGCCCTCCATATACGCCGTAGACTAGCCGGTTGTAACAAACAGACTACCCGCTCCTTAAACCCTATACCCACTCGGAGAGCTATTGCAACGCAAAACTGATGTTTCCCTAATTCAGTGCAAAATAAGCTAAACGATTGTCTATGTGAAGAAGTTTGTGGCTGGAATGATAGACGTTAATGAGGCCAGCTTCATTGCATAGATGGTGCACTATGTGGGAGCCAACGGAGGCATGAAGCGATTGGTTCATTCCAACTTTATTGAAAAGAATTCTGCTCTTGTCACATTTGGAAATTTAAAAGAGCTTATTATATAATATGACATTAATTTGTAATAACCAGAAAATCTTATGGATAAAGTGCAAAAGCTAATAATTGTAGATTTGTTTGTCACCAGCTTATATAAGTTTTTCCGCGTATATTAGAGCGCGTGTTTCAAAGAAAACAAAAACAACATATTTAACGCCCACTTCGCGCTGTCAGGAATAAGAAAACAAATATTGTACCTAGACTGGTATTTAAATTGTGCTGATCATGTAGCTCTTTAAGCTATAATTACTGACTAAACGTATATTAATGTCAGGTGAGCTATGTATATAATTTTGCAGAATATTTCCGATATCGATGAACGTTAATTATTTTTTAAAGCACGCAAAATTGCGAAGTTAAATTATTAACTGTTTTGTAGGTTACTTCCCAAAACTAAAGTGTCATATGTACATTAGGGTGGCCCTTCGTTGTATGGAGAAAAAAAAGAAGTTTTTAGATTTTCGATCTCACCCCTAGAAAAAGGCGAATAGCGCAAAAACCAATATATATACAAAGTCTTATGCCAATCCATAATACGTAGAGGTTGCGCAATGAACTTAAAGTCCCGAAAAAGACGAATTTTAAACATTTCAAGTGTTCATATTCCTTCACCCTAGAAAGGTTTACTCCTTTTCAAAGCAATTTTATGTCTTTAACTTCTTGTTTTTTCAAAACTAGCAGACCCGGCAGACGTTGCTCTGCCCTAGCATTGGTCTATCTGCATAACTTTAAAGCAGTTTTTACCTCTTACTCTCCCTTCCCTTCTCTAGCCATTTTTTAATCTTTTTATTCACTCTTCCCTCTGCCTTTCGTTTTTTATTCTTTCTCCCTATCCGTATTTTACCCCACTTCTTTTCCACTCCATCTATCCATATCTCCTCTATCATCGTCTAACTCTATCTCTTTCTCCTTCCCTCTTTTCTCTTCTCTCTAGTTCCTCCCCCATCCCTTTTTCCCAGTCCCATCCCAAGTCCAAGTTCTAGTTCCAATACCAATCCCAGTCCTCGTCCAAGCCCCCGTTCCAGTCGGTCCCTGCTCCATTTCCCGAAAAAAGTGCCATAGATACTAATCTAGGCAAATGGCTACCTATATGCCCCATTTCAGATAAATCGAACCAAGAACAGAATTAGTTCGAAAAGATCGGTCCCTGCTCCACTTTCCGAAAATAATCTTCACAGGAACGCTATCCTATCTTCAAGTTAGATCAAACTGCGCCCGGTGTGCAAATTTTATTGAAATCGGTTAAGTAGCTCAGGAGTCATCGCGGACAAACAACGTGACACGACATTTATATACATATATTGATTAGAGAAAAAATTATTAAAATCGGTATAGCCGTCTTTCAGCGTTGAACATACTAACGCATACAAATTCATTTCTATATACATAGATAGCTACAATATTAGAAATCGGCCTAATAATAGCAAAGCTGAATACTAAAATATAGTATAGCTTTTCTTCATTCATTGTATAGAATATATGACCAACATCCGTCACGATTCTCAAAATTAAACAGAAGTCGAGATCGAGAATCGGAGCACTTTGAAAAATAAGGGCTTCCCTAATGTACATACTTATATACATATTTGCTTGGGTGGTTAAAATGAGAGAGATATTGAAAAATTGTCAAACCGTGAATAGGACTCGATATATGCGATAATTATCGTTCTCTCTGATATTACAAATATTACGAAGCTTCGGAACACCGAGCTATCTACTAATTTAAACTTTTGAAGTCGATCAGCAGAAAGCGTCTGCAGTAATCGTTATAAAAATCCTTCAAATTCTCGTTTTATTAAAAATTTTTTTTAAATTACCACATTATCAAAACGGGATTTAGGGCAATTTTTAAAATTTTCCACTAATTCGTAGGACGGGATCTACATATTTTACGCTGACACCGAACGGCATTTACAGGCAGATGATTTTTCGCTCAGAAGCTATTCACTCCATGGTAAATCAACATACCATACTAAGAGGGGGCCACCATGTTTTATCTGCAATGTGGAACCAACGCCTTAAACACCCCTTGCCCGTTGTTAGAACCAGGTGAAAAGGGATTTCAGATCCCTTGGGCGGTTAAAACCTTTTAAGTGATTAAGAGCCAATTCAAAAATATGATAATTGCCTTTAAGCAGAACTAAAGGCATAATGAAGGTTTCAGCTTCATAACTCAAACTCCTGGGTTAATCCCTTTATGCCTTAAATGGCTATCCTAGTATTATATTTTTGTATTTTTTGCTTAAACTTATTATTTTATAATTAAGATCTTTTTCAAATTTTCCCATTATTATTGGCTTTGGCTTTGAAAATCAGTCATGTATGAAGTTCATATTTTTAGAATAAATCTCAGTACAACATAAAAAAAAATACAAATTAATGCTGTTAACTACTCTTTGTTTTAAAAACCACATTTTGTTGCTGCCATTTGGCCAATAATTTAGGGCCTCGCAAACAGTTAGACAATTAAACAGTTGTTTGTAAGCAGAGAATAAAATCAATTGCGGAACTTTTGTACCAAAGAACAAAGTTCAAACTAGAAATCAGACAGCATATTGTTTTATATAAAATCATGCGAGTATTAGGGTGGACCGTTGCATGAAGTACAATTTTGGCATCTGAATCATACATCAGGATAGGTTCGATGATAGACATATATAGGCAAAGTCCCTCACAGTCTCGAATTTATAATCAGTCTACAGAGGTGCGGCTCTATGATGGCAGCAAGTACTAAGTCTTTTTCAGAAGCCTAATTGTCGCAACGTGGTGGGGACGAACCGCAGTCTGGAAAATAGTCTGCAGTTGCACGTTAAAGGGGGTGTTCTTCTCACTCTATCTTGGATTGTGATAATAAGCGATGTTCTGGTGGACCTCGTAGTCAGTATCTATGAAGTGGTTGCCTAAGCATACGAGCAGTCGATACTGATTAGGGATAAATTATTGAACATCATGCATGATGTTCTGCATTGCTATCTACACCTGGTGACTAGGTGGGATGAGGTATGCATATTACTGTAGTCTGAGAGTGCCTGGCCTCGCTTGCGCTTCCCTTGAATCATCTGGGATTTTTTAGTCCGAATGGGTACTATGAAAAAATACCTTTCATGCTGCAGAGAGTCCGAAGTTCCGTCCTCCTATTCATATGCGCCCCGTATCTGCTAAGAAAACTCTGAACAGAATTACCCTTTGCAGTAAGGTCTCAGTAGAATTTACTCAGGGTCGAAAATAGTAATATTCGAAACTACATCGTTACTACGCAACGATTTTCTAAGAAATTACAGTCAACGTTACCGTTATTTAATATGTTATCACAGAGGACCTCCATTTAGGGTGAGCTACTCCTATCAGGGTAACTATCATTCCAGCTCGATGAAAATCCAAGCAGAAAGGCGAGTCACATCTTTTCTTGAACAAATTTTGTCTCTCAAATATTCCTGATTAGACGCTCGGTATGAAAATCATCAACTGGAAGTTAACAGACTAAGCGTTTTAAGTTTTTGCATAACAAGCCACACCAACTATCCCACTTTTGCGCTAAACTGACTCCAATCAGAGCCGAGAGAAAAGTTCTTCGAAAGATTTATGGACCTCTACGCGTTTCCGATGGCGAGTACCGAAGAAGATTTAACGATGAGCTGTTCGAGCTATACGCAGACATTACATAGTCCAGCGAATTAAAACGCTGCGGGTGCGCTGGCTAGGCCATGTTATGCGAATGAAAGATAACGCTCCGGCCAAGAAAGTGTTTCTATCGGAACCCGGCTACGTAAGCAGAGGTAGGGGGCGGTCCCCACTCAGTTGGAAGGACCAGGTGGAAAACGATTTAAACTCCCTTGGTGTGACCAATTGGCGCCGGTTGGCAGAGAGAAGGAGCGACTGGCGCGCCTTGTTGGACGCCCATAACCGTTTAAATGGTTAAGCGCCAATTAAGTAAGTTAGTAAGACTACAATCAGAAGCACTAAAGAAGATCAAGTCTTCCTTTTCACTCGAATACTCTAAGGGCCATCACATCTTCTCTCAACACCATCCATTATTTCGGACTACACATGGATGGGTATGAGGACGTATATGGATGAGTGTAACGTGTTTTTTTTTGTCGTTCAGCGAGGACTTTACTTATTAATAGCATGCAGTCCAATATAGTAATATGTTGGAAATAGTAATTCTGGCTGGCGTTGTTTTGCGCTGGGCCCCAGATAGATGAAGTCTTTCACAGATAATAAGCATGCATAATCATCACTTAACTAACCCGTCTTACGATTAATCTATTAACAATTCTACCATGAGAGAACGTGGCATTTTAACGTCATACTGTTGACATTCCATAAGCAAAAAATTGTTTTTGTCTACGACTAATCAAAGATGAGCTGCACGAAACTCTCTGTAAACCGCCCACCAATACTAATAATAATAGCAAGTACGTCTTAGCCATTGCAAGTTGGAGTAGTTGTTGCATTCATATGCCGGTAAATAATATGAAATTCACATAAATTTACATGTAGCTATGCAAGTCAACAAACAGGTCTAAGCCCACAGCTGTCTAGAATAGCAGCTGTAGTAACAACAACTTGACATATATGAACTTACATACATATGTATATTGAGCAACAATAAAAGCTAAGCAAGAACAGACAAAAAAGCCCAACAACGATAATGATGATCAACGAAAACGATGATCTGAATCGATCGATCGTTTTGAATATGGGGGGCGAAAGCGGTAAGTATGTACGTATTAACAGAACCGGCGAAAAGCTAAACAGAGCTATATATGCGCATATTATGGACTATGTGCTGAGGCATTGTTCGAGCTTTACTAAGCCAAGTTGATGATTTTCCAAGTGCTGAGCTCAGTTCAATAGCGGCAACTTATGTCGGTGGACGTGTAAAGCGGAGGAAATATAGAAATAACATCAGTGAAACGGGAGTTTAATAAATACAATAAATAATTTTTATTGATTCGAAGTTAATTGTGATATAATATATTTATTTATAAAAACAAAAAACTTGTGAGTTTTGAAATTCTAAAAAGCTAATCATCCGGATTATTTAATTGCGCTGATCAGACGACGAACTTATTGGTTAATTACCATTGTTTGTTTTTTTGAGACAAAAGCAAAAAGGGGGTTTCTCCGTTTTTGGCAGCAAGCTTACGTAATATAGAAATGGGCTTTCGAAGTTTGGATCCTAATAATTTTATTTTAACTACATGAGTAAAAAAAGGAAAAATTTGGGCTCTTTTTCTTATTTGAAAAGCGCACCCCTTTTTAAAGTTAGTTTCTCTAAAACATCGATTTGAAAAAAAGGATTGCGAAATTTACAATTTCGAACTTCTAACTTCGTTATATCAGCATACAAGTAGGCAAAATTTCAGAATTATAAGGATTTTCATTTTTGGAAGAACTTACTTGGAACTCGCATAACACCTGCCTTAAAAAATTGTACAAAAGAAATTAGAGGACAAAACACATTTATTCCCCTTTTAGTTTTCCTAGTACGTTAATTAAAAAAAAAGTTACTAAAGTTAAAGTTTCCAATTTCGAAAATCCATAACCATATCTGGGAGTCTAAATTCGAAAAATGAAGGTATTAATTATTTTTTTTAAACATTTTTTAAGAGACTATCCAGAATTAACAAAACAAATTAATATGGACGTGCCTTAAATTTTTTGTTTTGAAAGCATTCTTTTTCTTTTCAAGTTCATATGAAAATCACGCCAACATTAATTTTAAAAGTTTTCATATTACTTGAATCTACAAAAAATACGAAAGGTGAGATTTAGAACTTAGAAAGTTCATTCTATGATTGGGAAGCTTCCTTCGAAAAACAGAGATATTATAGTTTTCATTTATGGCTCAATTCCTATTAAAAATATTGATTCATATATCTAGGACTCTTGATGATCGACTATTCGAATAATCAACTATTTAGTTATTTGCATTCAAATAGTAACAGATTGGACTAATATATTTTTTTATGTCTTTTAATAAGTCCTGAGGCTCGCAAGGACGTTGTGAAGTTATTGCAAGCCATCTGCAGCTATTTTTGTAGCAAACGAAAAATTTCTTTTATTTTTATAACATTTAAAATTAAAATATCGATGACAAAAAGTCGATTGCATGCTATGTTGAAATCAAATACCAGCTAGTCGGTTTTCAATCAATGTAAAAGTTGCTACTCGACTAGTCGATTATTCGATTCATTGATTGTAAATTCACTACCCTAAAACAAAATTTGATTTTGCCTTACAGCGTTATTCGTTTTGATTATATTTTATTATTTTTTTTTGTTTTTATTGGAATTTTTGACCAGTGATCTTTATATTTGTATATTTTTTCTGATAATGATTTTTTAATAATAAATAACTAATTTCCGGCAAAAACTTCTACAATAAAAAAACAAGCTTCATAAATAATTTTAGCTTTAAATTTAAGTGCTAAAACTGATTCGAATTGCTTTTTTTTTCAAACGCATTGCAATGCGTCGCTACCTTGTTCCAACTGCATACGTAATAGCTTAACACATTGTGTGAAACTTTGAACGTCCAAAAAAGCGCCGGAAAGCAAGTGCAACTTAATGTCATAATCGATCGTTCTTTACGTTTTGAACCGTAGTGCAGTGCCTAGAAATTTGTTTTTATTAAAAATTAGCAACTCTAAGTACGCGTGCAAGCTGAGAACCTGAAAAAAATAAAAAACGGAAAGCGAAATATGTAAAACAAATTAAGAAAACAACCTAAATCGGCGTGTAAATTGAAATTAGGCTGTGCATTGATAGTGATTTTAGTGTGAAATCAAGTATTTACGTACACGCATATATAATATACTTACATACATACACACATAAGTAAAAGCGCGCTAGAAAAGCAAAAGTTTTGTTTTTAGCAAACAACTTTTTTATATAATAACATATTTTGTTTAATTTTCTTTTTGCCGCTATTTCCAGTTACAATTGTGTGTAAGTATAAATATTTTTAGCGCACATTCGTCACATATGCTATCACACATTGCTTTTATATTTAATTATCGTTGTGTTTATTATTGTTTTATTTATGCTTAGTTTTTTGTAACATTATTTACATACATACCTTTTGTAATGCATCACACGTTCGAAAACGTTAAGCTTGGGCGGTTAATCCCATTTATCTACTATGTGCAGTACAGTGTCACAATTCCGAATAATCATAAACATTTGTTTTTCTTAGTGTGATGGTAGTTTTTCGTCACCATTCGAAAATCTCTTATGTCAAAATTGTTTTGAAGAACTAAACTTCTTGAAGCCCTTGCTTGTAAAATAAGGCTTGTCAAACTTTGTTTCAAATAAATCGTAGTTTGAAAAAACTAAAAAACTACGGAATTAGGGAGACTGAGTTGCCCGATCTCGAGGCAGCAATTAAGCTGGGTCCTAGAAAACTGCTAGTATTTGCCAAGAGGACGGAGTTATTCTATAACATATGTCCTGGCACCTGATTGGAGTACTTCCGTTTGGTCGTCAAACTAATTCTGGGAACACTATGGACACATACATTCTATGTGAGGTCTTTATTGACCGGCTAGTTCAACCTAACCAAACCTAACGCTTTTATAACTAACCGAAATATAATATAAATATAAAAATAAGAAAATAATTTTTTATCACAACGATGTTATGTTACACAAGTAGAAGGTGAAATAATTTACAACAAATAGTTTACTCAAATTACCTATACTAAAATTTAAGTGAATAACCGAATAAACCAATTCAGAGTGGCTACACCATTAAGTTATTGCATATTGATACGTATGCAAAGTTTCAATTGAACTTATGGCAATTTGAAGTGGTCACAAGGTCAATTTATTTTAGGTAATTTGAGCTTATGTCACCTCACCATCAAATTTTTGCATTACCATCGGTCCTTGATCAGTTTATGGCCATTTAAGTGTCCATAAGGTCAATTGACTTTACGCCCTTTGAGCTTATGTCACCCATCATCTTATTATTGCATTGTCATCGGTCCTTGATACGTGTGAAAAGTTTAAATTAAATTGATGGTCATTTGAAGGGTCACAAGGCCAATTGACTTTATGTCCCTTTAGCTTATGTCACCCTACCATCAAAATATTGCATTGTCATTGGTTCTTCATACGTGTGAAAAGTTTCAATTAAACTTGTGGCCATTTGAAGTGGTGATAAGGTCAATTGACTTTATGTCCTTTGAGCTTGTGTCACCTTACCATCAAAATATTGCATTGCCATCGGTTCTTATACGTGTACAAAGTTTCAATAGAACTCATGGCCATTTGACGTGGTCATAAGGTCAATTGACTGTATGCCCCTTGAGCTTATGCCACACCAACATCAAATTATTGCTTTGTCATCGGTTTTTATACGTGAACAAAGTTTCAAATTAATCAAACTTTAGGAAAATTGTGTTCAAAGATTCAGTTAGATACATACAACTCAAGCTAATAAAAGTCAGATAAAAATCTAGACTGTCTTCGATTTAGGTATGCATGATGCTATAAAACGAACAGTTGAAATCAGTATCTAGCACTACAAAAAAATTTGACGGCTCTCATAGTCTGGTATGAATTTTAAGGTAGTAGAACGGAACATTTTTTGGAACTATTATGCTAATTTTTTGCAAAGTGCGGAAAAAGCCAAATTCGATTTATCTCCACTTTGTAAAAATGAAATCGAAAGGAACAGGAAAAGAAAAGTGGAAGTCAAAAATAAAAAAAAGTAAAAGTAGAAGAAGTTGGACGGAATACGGAAAAGTAAAGGGAAGTGGGCAAATGAGGAAAAGAGAGAGTAGGAGTTATAGAAGGAATAAGGGTTTGAGTTTAAGGAAAAGTAGAAGTAGGGAAGAGAAAGAAAGAGGGTGGCCAGACGGAAGGATGGTGAATAGATAAAGTTCTATGATTTGGTTTTAGTTTCGCAATAAATATATGTTCGCCAGAACAATATTATTAAATAAATAAATTGAATATCAGTAGGGTTTTAGCATAAGGCTAAAAGTATTTCATGTTGTTCTACGCGCTCTCAAGGTTAGCCAGTACTATATAGAATAAAGATCTTATAACAAAAAATTTTTTAGTGGTTAGTGCAATTGGAAGTGGCCTATAGCCCGCTAAAGTTGGTTCAACTGCACGCATTGGGGGTCGACATCGAAGCTTCATTTGCCGCTCGGCTGTTCGATTGATGTTAAAATGGCTTTCTTCATTCTTACATCCTCTCCAACTTGGCGTTTAATCCACCACAGGAAGGGCTGTTGGTGGCACACAATCCATAAATAATGTCAGGCATAAAGTCGAATGTAGTAAAAATGCTGCACAGTTCGAAGTCACAGAGCGCATAGATCATTTCACCAAACATAAGTAGCTCCCTGGCCGCAGGGAGGATAGCAATAGTTTACTTATGATCGGGTTGTCTTATGCGTTCTACCAGAGCGGTATCCCATATAGGAGTATCGGCTTAAGTAGTGAAGCCAGTGTATGCCCTCGAGAGAGAGAGGTCCCAGCTTTTGTTTGTTGCCTGAAAGCGAGATTTTTATATACGCGTAAAGAGAACAAGTTCCGCTTGCCTAGGGTTAGGAGCCAATCAATATGGGTCAATCCACCTATTCACCGTGTCAGCAATGCTCAGCTTAAAATTGTGCAGAATATTTACTGCTGACCAGTTCAATTGCGTTGCCAACCATACAGTCAGAACACCACATAGCCACAGTCTAGAGCTATTTAGCCAATTATTCGTGTTTACACTTTGAATTCGCCGTTTGGTACATAAACTGTGGTTCACTGTATCACTGTGCAACCTAGAGTCATTTATGGCATACAAAAAGTGAAACCGGACTTTTTACTGGTCTAAATAATGTAAGAGACTGAGAGTGTGACGGTCAGAGCTGAAAACCACTCAGAAAATCGCTACGGTTCGGTTAAGTGAGGAGATTCATAAAGGAAAAACTTATATGTGTACAAAGTAGTTAAATTAATTACTCTATGAACGCCTTAGAGGGATCTGGGACGGTGAGTTGCATCTTTGAGGATCAAGTTATAGCTTGAGAGATTCACAAGAATTTATTAGCAAAAAATTAAAGATAGCAGTGCTGGAAATATATCTAAAGAACTATAACGGATGTCTAAAGAACTATAACGGATGTCTAAAATAGTCAATTCTTATTTAAAAAATTCAATTGAATTGATGGCAGAAGAGGAGATTTGCAGCAGTGAACCAAAAAATAGGCGTGTATTTTTTTAAATTTCCCCAATTAAATTTTTCCGCTTTCCATATTTAAAAAAAAACTTCTATGAAATTTATTACTGATACTACGCAAATCTGTATCAAAATCTGTTAAAAAAATTCATATATACAAGATTTTTAAGGACAAGTAAAAAATCGGCCCTATAACTAGATAACGACTCATCGAAACGAATTTTTTACCAGTAGATTCTTCTTAACGTCTATATTTGAAACCTTTATGATAATTTGAAATCTTTTCTTAGTAATACCAGAAATTGTCATAGAAACACTAAATCCAACTCTCACAGTACTATACTTTTACTTTTCCGTAGTAAACTTCCATCAGTTTTTTTTCGCCATAAAGTTGCTCCAATTGAGGTATTGCCTTAAAATTTGATACACCACATTTTTCCGTAACAAAAGGATTATGTATGAAAAAAATTCATCTCATATGGATGAGCGGTTCCTTGGTTATAGGACCGGACTTTTATTCTATTCATAAGAAATAAAATTCCGGATTTAATAGCTTCTTTTGGACCAAAAATTTAAAATTCCGAAAACAATGTTTTCTAAAGGACTTTTATTATAAAGAAATAAGTTTGGATCCCTGGTTGAAACATCTTTCCAAAACAAAATTTTCAAAAATGAATGCGTATTTTCAGATACCTACAACTTGCACTTTGTTGGAGTAAAATTGATTGGGGTACATACTCACAGAAATCCATAGAACTTTAAATAAAAAGCTCAAATTCGTAAAATTTTCTCGAGGTTATTCGAAAATGTTTTTGGGACTGGTTGGCATATGCTGGCGGGCGATGACGACAAACATGAAAAGGGTTGGTTCATTTTTTCTTTAAAGTACAAAAAGCAAACTTAGTATCCAAAAAAATTCTTTGTTTTTTTTACATATAACTCCTCATTTTACTGGAAAAATAGGCAAAGGTTAATGGGAGATATCGAAATACGTATTTTTGTGTCATTATTAATAAACCACCAACTACAACTTCTGCGCGTAATTTGACAAATCTCAACGACCGGCGCGTCCAAGATCGCTGTCACTCAGCATTGGGTTTACAGCTATAGTTTCAGTTACAAATTTCATATAAGTTTTTCTTAAAATATTGAAATATAAAAAAATAGGAATCATTGTGTACAAAAAAAGGGAGATACCTTATCCGTCAACTGCCTGACAGGATGTTCAAGATGGTTACTTTTTAGCATTTTGACATGTATTCACTCTGAATACAAATCCATTTCTTATTGCCAATAATTCGAATAAGAAAAGATAGATCTCTAGAACAATAATGACAAAAATGCTCGGCCGGTAAACAAATGGTTACTTCTGGCAGACAAGGATTTTGTTTACTGTTGGGAATATGAAATTAATTGCAGGTAAATCTTACAAATTCTGACAAATCTGGACAAGATTGCAGTTATTGTGAATAAAACTCGTTTTTGATCACAGGAACGATGCCAAAAAGTTGTTAGGATCGTGGTTGAGTTCGAAGACCACACAACGAGGTGTGATTCGATTAAAAAAACTGGTTGTACTTACTTAAACTCGGTTTGCAGCCTTTGCTACAACCTAACGAAGCGCAGCATCAGCTTTATTGGAGCTGATAACTTTTTCTGTTGCATTTATTGCAATCCCTCACGTTTCAGAGACATGTTTAGCCACTTGCCATTTAGCACTTTTCCCAAACGCCAGTATAACTTCTGCTTTCTGTACATAATCACAAATACCAGTTGCGAGTGGCTGTAACAGAACCAAGATGGAGCGTTAGGTCGTCTGCTGTTAGCGTAGTCTGCGCATTGCTTTTCAAAACTGTTATTTTAAAAAATATTATTTTAATTGCTGCTTTTCAGTCAGTTAGCCTTTGTCGTTTATGGTGTTATTATTGTTCTTTTGTTTTATAACAAGCATTTAAAAAAATATATAAATTGACTACTTTATTTGTTTTGTCATAAAAATTATAATAATTATAAGATATTTATTAGCAATTTTTTGTTCTAATAAAAAACAATAGGGAAGTGTTAAAAAAACATTTATCTAAGGTAGTACATACAAATGTACCGACAGACATAGCATAACATAAAACTGACATTTGGTAATCAATCAAAACGTAAGGCAATGACTGAATTACAATTTCAATAATGGCTAAGAACAGCAGCAACATGTTTCGCTAATCAGCAAGGCATTCAATTGACCGTATGCATACAATGATGCCAGCAGAGATCAGGTGCTGATAACCAGTTAATTCTAAAATCAGTACAATATTTTTAATTACTCATAAACTTGTTTCTGTGACTTTCAGGTATTAGATATTTACGTATTTATGTACATACTGTAACCATTTTACTTGCAATCCTCTGCTAAGTTCGAATCACTAAACTGTTGAATAAATAACTCCAATATTGAATAATGGAAAAATGGCCTTTATTAAAGTACTTCACAATAACACTTATACTTTGCTACTCGCTGGCTTAATAACCAATAACTGATTGATAGCTCAACTCAAACTGAATTACAGCGCCTCTACATCTGTTGCCTTTTATACTCATTGGTTTCCTCGTTCGCATTTTTCTAGAATCTACTAGCATTGTCCATGAGCTCTCAGCTATAACTAAAATTGCACAATTTTATACATCTTTTAGGCGCTTCCAGAATCTACTAGTCCAGTAGCTCTCAAACTTCTCAGATATATGCATGTGTTAGTGCATTGACTCTTCGCTGCTCGTATACGTACATGGTACATATATGTACACGCAGTTATTGTTTCGTTTATGTAAATATATAATGATTGAATTATTGATGTGCATTCACGTCACTGCTTAGCATCGGCTTAGAGACGATAGCATCGCTCAGTGCTGCTAACATCCGTTACACTGCCCTCCACCTAAGTCTGATCGTCCCGATCAGACAAATCTCTCGATCTAAACGCTGCTAGCATCGCCAAATGTACCACTCTTCTATTCGTGATTTCCCAATTGCTTGTATGCGGTAAATGACATCACTGATCGTCTTCACAACTCTGTACGGGCCTTCCCAACTGCACCGATATTTGGATGGAACACCTTTCCGCCGGTGAGGGTTGTATAGCAGTACCAAATCTCCCTCCCGGAAACCTTCCGAATTATTTTCTTTGTCGTACCTGTGTTCCATCTTACTACTCATTATTCTGGATCGTTCTCTCGCACTCTGTTGCTTGGCCAATGAAGAACTACTTTGTAGAGCTTGCTCTTGACGGATTGGTTTCACATACTCAGTATCGTTCCGACGTTTCCCAACAGAAGTGCGCGCTGGCTTGAAATCATCCTTGCATTCTTTCTGAAAATTCTTTCAGTCATTTTAGTGCATCTATTAGGGTTTGTCGGTGCCGGTCTTTTTCTCGCAAGTACTTTTAATTTCGCTTTATTTGGCACATTCGTTTCATCAACCTTTACCTTTGACTTTCGTGGCCTTTGTCGACTTTTCTCCACCAGTACTCGATTATTGCTGAAACCTTTTTCCAAACTGAAGTTAATTGGCACATCCTGGTTCTTATAATGCATAATCCTTTTCTGCATGTCGATCCTGATGTCATAGTCAACTAGGAAATCCACTCCCAATATGACTTCATCAACGATTTCTGCCACAACGAATTTGTGTAGAACCATGACCTTCCCAATTAAGACCTCACATACCACTTCTCCCTGGACTTGGTTATACTCGCCAGTAATCGTACGCAATCTTGCTCCAGGTAATGGCTTTACTTTCCTCTTGACCAAATCAGATCGGATCAATGAATGAGATGCGCCCGTATCTACAGTCAGTACACGCTCCTTGTCATCCACATTTCCTTTGACGGTAAGACTGCTCGATTTCCTTCCAGTTTGCGAGATAGGTATCACACGACATTCCATAGCTGGGGCAAGTCCTCGATTTTTACATTTGACTCGCTGTTGTTTATCTCCTCCAGCTTTGCGTTTACGACCAGCCAAGTTGGAACTACCATGACCGGTTCTGCAATGATGTGCAATGTGACTTGGCTTACCGCACTTGAAACACTTCATAACTTCGGCATTATTTTGTTGTAATCCCTTCAGTGCTTCCAAAATTGTGTCTACCCAATCGGGCCTTTCCACTTCCACGCTATGCGCTTTGTATGCGGGCTTACTCAAAAGTGACGCTGTTTCCTGAGACAGTGCATGGGATACCGTTTCAGCAAATGTTGACTTTGGGTTCGCGTATGTGGCTTGCTTCGTTTCGACGTCCCGTATGCCGTTAATAAAGCTCTGAATCTTTACCCTTTCTGTGTATTCCACGGGTGCGTCTGCATTTGCAAGATGAGCCAATCTTTCAACATCCGAAGCAAACTCCTGTAACGTCTCGTTTGCTTTTTGGTAACGGTTTTGCAACTCAATTTGGTATATCTGTTTTCTATGCTCGCTTCCATAACGTCTCTCGACAGCGGCCATCAATGCTTCATAGTTGTTCCGCTCTCCTTCGGGAATCGTCTGTAGGATTTCGGCTGCTGGCCCCTTCAATGCTACGAATAGAGCAGCCACTTTATCTTCAGCATTCCAGTTGTTCACTGCTGACGTTTTCTCAAATTGAAGCTTGAATACCTCGAAAGGAACAGAGCCGTCAAAGATGGAGTTTTTATCTTCGGATTGCTCGCTGGACCAGCTGAGCGATTTAGTTGTAACTGTTGCATAAAACCTTTCAATACTTCTATATCGGCATCAATTTTGTCCTCGAGTTGTAAAATTTTTGCATCCTGCTCGTCCAGTTTCGCAAAGAGCTGCGATGATACCTGTTCCGAAATGTTTGTCGACATTCCAGATATACGTGCCTCTTGCGCTTCCAATTGAGATGACATATATGTCTTCTGTTCTTCCAATTGAGATGGCATTTGCGACGCCATTTCGGAAATACGTGCCTCCTGTGACTCCAGCTGAGATGCCATTGTCGATGTTTGTACAGATACTGTGTTCGTCACTGTCTGCGGTGTTTCGTTTTTTTCTTCCATTTTTGTTGTTGTTTTGTCGCTATCATAATGAAAGTCATACTCCTCAGCATTGTAGATTCCTTCAAATACCATAGCTACACTTAGTCGTTTTTGTAGCTGGGATTTATCGCCAAAAGTAGCACTCCACGGACTTCCAACTCCTCCTTCAGTTGCTGAATCGTCAATTCACTCAACTTTGGCATGTCCAAGTTTATTCGAAGTCTTCGGAATTTATTCAACAATTCCTCTTCTGACACCAATTGTAACGATTTTACTTGCAATTCCTCTTATTTGCAATCCTCTACTAAGTTCGAATCACTAAACTGTTGAATAAATAACTCCAATATTGAATAATGGATAAATGGCCTTTATTAAAGTACTTCACAATAACACTTATACTTTGCTACTCGCTGGCTTAATAAACAATAACTGATTGATAGCTCAACTCAAACTGAATTACAGCGCCTCTACATCTGTTGCCTTTTATACTCTTTGGTTTCGTCGTTCGCATTTTTCTAGAATCTACTAGCATTGTCCATGAGCTCTCAGCTATAACTAAAATTGCACAATTTTATACATCTTTTAGGCGCTTCCAGAATCTACTAGTCCAGTAGCTCTCAAATAAAAAAAAATAAATGTAAGGCGCGATAACCTCCGAAGAGATCTAAGGCCGAGCTTCTCTTCCAATTTGCGTCGTGCTCCTCTTGATTCTTCCCTACAAATTGGCCGGACGGGACCTACATGTTTTATGCCGACTCCGAACGGCATCTGCAAGGCAGATGAGTTTTCACTGAGAGCTTTTCATGGCAGAAATACAATCGGAGCGCTTGCCAGACACTGCCGAGGGGCGACCCCGCTTAGAAAAATTTTCTTCTAATTGAAAAATCTTATTTCTAAAATTTTGAGTTGCTTTGCACGGGAGTTGAACCCAGGGCATACGGTGTGATAGGCGGAGCACGCTACCATCACACCACGGTGGCCGCCAGTAGCTCGCAAACTTCTCAGATATATGCATGGGTTAGTGCATTGACTCTCCGCTGCTCGTATACGTACATGGTACATATATGTACACGCAGTTATTGTTTCGTTTATGTAAATATATAATGATTGAATTATTGATGTGCATTCACGTCATTGCTTAGCATCGGCTTAGAGACGATAGCATCGCTCAGTGCTGCTAACATTCGTTACAATACATATGGCGGCCGCCGTGGTGTGGTGGTGCGTGCTATGCCTACCACATCGAATATTCTGGGCTCACGCCCTGGGCAAAGCAACCTAAAAATTTTAGAAATAAGATTTTTCCTATAAAATAAAGTTTTCTAAGCGGCATCGCCCCTCGGCAGTGATCTGGCAAGCACTCCAAGTGTATTTCTGCCATGAAAAGCTTCTCAGTCGGCATAAAATATGTTGGAGAAAAATTAAAAAGGAGCACGACACAAATTGGAAGAGAAGCTCGGCATGACATTATTTATTTTTTATTTTTATGTAGTATGTTGAAATGCATTTGTAGTTTTTGATAAGACCATCAATTAAAATATTGTAACGAATTTAGGGAAATCCTGATTATCTTGCACCTTCTGCTAACGTCGTATCGCTGAACTGTCGGATATATAACTCCAATTGTCAGTATTGCGATATGGTCTTTATTTAGTCTACTTTGGGAGTAGACAATTATAATTCAATATCACGTACTTCACAAAAGCGTGTTTAAATCAAACTGATTCGCCATTTCTCAGATTGAACTGCTTTTATACTCTCGGTTGCCTCATCCGCATATTTTTCGTAAGGTCTAGACGTTTCACTTTCTAGAACTGTTGTATCTCCTGTTTGATAATTTAGTTATATGAGTGTGTATGTGTGAGTAAGAACTTCGGCTGATGACTACATGTGTGTGTGTGACGTTTGTATCGCTGAACTGTCGAATATATAACTCCAATATTCAATATTGCAATACGGTCTTTATTTAGTCTACTTTGCGAGTAGTACAATTATGCTTCAATATCACGTACTTCACAAAAGCGTGTTTAAATCAAACTGATTCGTCATTCCTCAGCTTGCGCTGCTTTTATACTCTCTTTGCCTCATCCGCGTATTTCGCGTAAGGTCTAGACGTTTCACCTTCTAGAACTGTTGTATCTCCTGCTTGGTAATTTAGTTATATGCGTGTGTATGTATGAGTAAGAACTTCGGCTGATGACTACATGTGTGTGTGTGTGAGGTTTGTATCGCTGAACTGTCGAATATATGAGTCCAATATTCAGTATTGCAACATGGTCTTTATCTAGTCTACTTTGGGAGTAGTACAATTATGCTTCAATATCACGTACTTCACAAAAGCGTGTTTAAATAAAACTGATTCGTCATTCCTCAGTTAGAACTGCTTGGTAATTTAGTTATATGCGTGTGTATGTGTGGTAAGAAATTCGGCTGATGACTACATGTGTGTGTATGAGATAGAGCCTACGATTTCTCGAACATGTTCGTGAAGAGATTTCCCGCGAGTTTCGCCTTCTCGCGCGATTCTCGAATCTCGAATTACTCGTAAGGCTCGCGAGCTTCTCGACATTCAACTTAATCGATTCATTAGCTGTTTTATATAGACCTTACGATTTCTTCTGGAACACAAGCCAAAATGTGCGCAAAACCATAAGTAAAAAACCCCGAAATGTATAGAATATTGCTAATGCAGCGACTGAGTTGAAAGTTGAGAAGATCGCGAGTATTACGAGTAATTCGAGATTCGAGAATCTCTCGAGCCTTACGAGTAATTCCAGATTCGAGATCTAGGGAGAAGCATGTCTTGATGTCACGTTGAAAAATAAAATATTGCGAACAAAATTATATGTATAATAATATGTTTTGAGTTTAAATGTCATTGGAAGCAATACAATCAACAAAATGTCACAATTAAAAAAAACAAGTGTATAAATACTGTCTATACAGCGATTAAGTAAAAATGTCTAGAAGCTAGCGAGATTTACCAGTACTTCGAGACACGAGAATCTCGCGAGAAGTCGAGTTCTCGATTTCTCAGGGTCTCGAAAATATCGCTTGTGTTCGAGAAGAAATCGTAAGCTCTAGTATGAGATACCGCTTCGTTGCCTTGTACATAAGTGTCGCTGCTTGCTTTGTTTTGTTG
>JARSSU010039010.1:0-24983 GCA_029619165.1 Eurosta solidaginis
TGTAGAACTTGGCAGCACTAAAGTCTCGTAACGAGCGACGATTTTTACCGAAAGGGAAAATCAATTAAAAAGAAGCAGCCGAGTAATACACACCGCGTTTTTAAATACGAGGGTCAACCAAAAGCTAAATAAAAAGGTACTTAAAAATTGTAACCGCCACTCATTTCGTAGCTATAAAGCCGAATTCGATACACCATGTAATAAGGTAATTACTACAGTATCAGGTTGTGCAACGAACCCTTCGCGCAGAAGAAAAAAAATAATAAAAAAATAAAATAGACCGATAACTTTGCAAGATGGCTGAAGCAAAGCAGAAGAGGCAAATTGGAAGCTGCCCTGGCAGAAATGAATGTGGAGTTCCCAAAAACAGAGCAACACTATCGCAATTACGTGGCCATCGCTAGATTAGAAGCTGGAAGAACAAGCACCTCTTGTCGTTTTCCAATAAAACTTCAGTGAGATAGAAAAAAACTCTTCCAAGTTTTAGCAGCGATGATAAATTAGAAATCCGAAAGTGGTTGGCAGAGTTTGAAAATCGCTATGAGTATATACGCGTGTGACGATGAAGCAAAAATGCTGTTAGCTAAACGATTACTTAAGGGTAGTGCGCAAATTTTTGTACGCATTACAAATACAAATTCGTGGCTCGAACTTAAAAATAAATTGATAAGCGGATTCAAAAAACGCCTAGTATCAAGATATTTTCCATCAACTGGAAAATCGCGTTGGCGAAAAACTGAAAGCTGATGGCATTACGTTTTTATCAATGCAAGAGCTTGCACAATCAGCCCTATCGAAGAGCACGAGCTAGTGGAAACTTATCATCGGCGGCTTGAAAGACAAAATTACAAGCATTTTGGTATTCAGTGACGTGGCACTTTAGACAAACTCAAGAAGGCCATTGCCTCAATGCGAAAGACTCATAAGCAACAGCGGAAGAAACGGATACTTTAACACAAACCGAATCCCAATAAGGTGCTATAATTGTTCCCGATCGGAATTTTTCAAAGGACTGCAAAGAGAAAAAACGTTCTCCAGGCTCCTGCTTCAAGTGTGGTGAAACAGCACACCAATACAAAGATTGCCCTTAAGGGACGGTGGCAGCAGTGGAGGAGATGACGATCAGAGTGCTGTTTCACTTTAGAGAAATGGTAAGTGTCGCTTTTAGTCCTAACCAAAAGAAACCCCTAATTTGTGAGATTTTTCACTTTGCTCGATACTGGCAGCCATGTAGTTTCATACAACATAATGCATTCCGGGTTCCGTAACTCTTAATATAGCTCAGCCAAAAGCTTCACAGTTCAGAAGTATTAGACGATCCATGATAAAGCGCGAGACGCATTTTGTTTTAATTAAATTCCGCAATATCATAAGAATATTAAAAATCTTTATACTTTTTGATAGCGATATGCCCTCTCCATTATATTGGGAGGGGATTTTCTTATCTTTTTAATATTTTCTGTATATGAAAATGAAAATTAATAACTTGAATAAAAATGAAACATCTGAATTCGTACAGTTTTCAACTCATTTCAATTGAAAATAGTAATAACAATAGCATAAAAAATTCGCTCATCAGATAAAATTCTTTGAGCACAGACATTGATTCAAAGAAATTTGTAATATTGAATATGAGACAAAATAAGCGATTCGATAAATATTAACCCACAGTTACCTTCAGTTGGGCAGAAAAACTTCAGGCTTATGATAAAAAATTCTTACGTTCAAAACACAGTGATCATCTTCCGAATATAGACTATGAGGCCAAAATCTACTACGACAAATATATCCAACCTTCTGTTCTCCGAGACGACTTTCGTTTGCCGAAAAGTGAGGTGAATCGTATTATAGAGGAATTACTTCAGAAACAGATTATAAGGCCCAGTGACTCTCCTTACGCATCCCATATTGTACTCACAAAGAAAAAGTCAGGTGAAACAAGAATGTGCATTGACTACAGAAGTTTGAACAACATCTATTGTTATGAGATAATTATCCACTCCCATAATAGAAGATTGCTTAGAGTACCTCGGTGATAACAAAATATTCACACTATTAGATCTAAAATCAGGATTTTTTCAAATAAAGATGGAGGGAAAAGTCAATAAATAGGACACTTCATTGTAGTTCCAAATGGCCAATATGAGTTTTCTAAGAATGCCATTTGGATTAAAAAATGGACCAGCAATTTTTCAAAGATTTATAACAAAATTTTAAAAGACTTCATTGAAAGAAATGAAGTTATGGTGTATATGGATGATATTATTATTGGAAACAAAACTTTAGATGACCACTATAACTTAGTTAGAAAGTTTTAAACACTTTAGCAAACATGGCCTTCAGATAAAATTGAGGAAATGCAAATTTGCATACATGAAATAGAATACTTAGGCTATCAGTATCAAAAAAGTGGTATACGACCATCTGAATCGCACACTAAAGCAGTAACGAGCTATCCGACTCCAAAAAATTACCGGGAACTACACATCATTGGTTGGATTATGCTCATCATTTAGAAAAGTTTGTCAAAATCGTTCAATTATAGCACGTCCTTATACGATTTACTAAGAAAAACAGAAAATACCAATTTTATCTAACGAATGTATAGTAGCCTTTCAAACTCTTAAAGAATAAGCAATATATAGCCACGCTACATTATGATGCAAGCGCACATGGTTTTGGTGCAATTATTGCAAAAAAACAGCGGAAGGACGGAAAATTACATCCCATAGCATACTTTTCAAAAAGAACTTCTGAAGCGGGAAAGAGTAGATACCACAGTTTTGAGTTAGAAAAAGAAACACTAGCTATATTAATTATGCGTACGCCGATTTAGAGTATACCTTGAGGGAATACAATTCAAAATATTAACAGATTGTAACTCCTTAACACTCACTCTCAACAAAAAATCAATAATAGCTCGAAATAGCAAGATGGGGGTTGGAATTGGAAAATTTTAATTACTCAATAATCCCATTTAGGGAGGCACAAAAAATGCACACTGTGACGCGCTAAGCAGAAACGATCTCGACTTGCGAAAAATTTTATTGCCAATGGCAGACAGTGAAACCCTTAGACTCCAGCTTCAAATTTTTCAATCCAGAGATCAAAACTATATTAAGCCTTAAAACCAAAAAATAGAAAATGAAAGAATTGGAAAACTGTTTCATGGATAATGGTTTGTAGTTTTCAGGAAGAGTAATGATATTTCTGCAACTATAGGTCCCAAGTGAGCTTTGAAAGCGCGAAATTATTAGAAATGCCATGAGCAGCTAGTGGACACCAGGGGTAGAAAAAGTGTACAAAACAAATTAAAAGGAATTATGGATTTCCTAGATAGAGAGGAAACAAAGATCAACAATTTATGCAAAATTTTGCATTAAATGCATTATGTATTCCAACCGCCCAACTAGGCCCCGAATGGCAAAGATACACAACTTCCAAACACCCTAAGCCTTCCAGACATACACCTAGATCACTTAGGCCCCACTCCATTCCTTACAGTCGCAAGCAGAAAGCATATCCCTAAGTTGTAATTGGATGTGTACGAAATACGTCAAATTATACCTAGTATTGACTACTCGAGCACCTTAAAAAAGTTTACTTCGCGCCCTGAGCAAATATCTCTTGAGAGAGCCCGAAGTTTACTCGTGGCCTTATAGTAAGAGGTATGTTGCATTCGTCCCTCCCCCCTTCAGCGTTGAATTTTATCATAGACACGAGGGGGCTAAGCCCGTTCTAGGGGTTCTTTTGTTTCTCACGTCGAAAGATTTTTGAAGAAGAATCAAGCAAATACATTGGTGAATTTTAGGGAGGATGACTAAGCAAAAAAACAAAAAAAAAACATATTTACGCAATTATAAAAAGGTGCTAAGCCACCACCCATCCCCCTCAAAGCACCGTTGAGTTCGCCTTTCGCCATATGCCAATAATCTATTTAAGCCTAAAAAATCTTTGCGCACTTTCTGTGTATGGCTGCATCAAAATATGCGAAGAGATCATTCTCGTTGCTTTATGTATACGTTTCGACTTAAAATAAAAGAATATTGTGGCTAGTTGTTGTTGTACTAAAACAGTGATGAATATTGGGGTTAGAAATGAAATACAATTTTAGCACAAATTTTGTTACAAGATAACTATGGTCATCTTATCATAAAATAACAAATTTCCTTAAACTATTTGATGGCATTCTCTTTAAGTTTAACTAGTGAAAAAACTCCTATGAAATGGCGAGAGAATCTCCCGTCGTCCCCTCACATTTATACCTGCTTTTCTCACTAACCGGTTTCCGCTTTTCGAACATTGTTCAGAATAGGATGAAAGGGCGAGAAGTGAAAAAACGCACAAGAAAATTTTATTTAGGAATACGAAGGAATGTGAGAAGGTGGAGAAAAATAACTCGCACGCGGAATTCGGTTGTAAATGGGCTGTGGTGTTGTGCCGTCAAATACCAGGGCTTATCGTTCGATGCGATGGCAACCTCCCGCGTTGCACAATAATATTTCTTGTGTGTGCTACAATTCGTTCGTTCGTACATTGTTTGCAATTGGTGTAGCATACATACATACATATCCGGCAAACTGACAATTTTTCAATGGGGAACAAAGGAGAGGAAGAAGGAAAGAAAATAAAATTTTTTAAACAGTGCTCCCGCTATTTTTATATACTTTATTAATGTGTTGCAATTTATAAATAAAGTTATAGATGCTATTATAAACATCAAATACTTCTTCCTTCTTTGCCGTAACAAAGCTGATTAAAAAATTTACTGTTTGCTTTGATTTGAATTACTTAGGAATCGCGGAATTGTTCAGCACTTGCACGTGCCAATATAAAGGCTCTTGCATAAACCGAACGTGGCATTGGCTGTTTAAGGCATGTTCGGTACGGAATTTATACAGCGAAATTAGCGGCGCCGTCAATGCCCTGAAATCAACAAATGTGTTTGTATACGAGTTTTTTAGTTTTTCCTAAGGTTCATTACTGTTACCTCGTGCAAAACATGTGAATCAATTTGATTTAAGGTATTATGCGAAAAAAAAAAGGAGGAACAAACCCTGCAGTAGGGGGGAAAACTGGGGTGCAGTGTGACAATTTGAAAGAATGATTTCACTTCGAAGCGTGCGTGTGGATGAATATGTGAAACTGAAAGTGTTGTGGGGAGCAGCGTTGATTTGGCCGCTAGTTGATTCAGATTTTCCTGGCGGTTCCTCGTACTGAAAAATCACCAATACCCGGCCGAAACAGGGCATAACTAATAAAAATGCAATGCAAGACACAAATCTTCGAGCGTTTCGTCACCAAAACAGCAAAACGCAACCGCGCCTCGCGCTTCTCTCAACCCAAAGGGCAACGTATTAGATCAGTTGTTGAGTTTGATGGAGTTGGTGGGAGGTGTGTTTTTTGTTTGCGTTTGTCCCCGTTATGACGCGTATGCGTTCCAATTTGTAAACCGATGAAGGCATCCGTCTCCTCTCCCCGTCCTCTGTCTGTAACAAACAACTTATTGTTTATCTGTTTTAGACATGCTCGAAAGAGAAAAGAAAAAGAGGAAGAGGAAAAGAAAGGAGGAAGCGAGAGAAAAATCGAGTAGGAGAGGGAAGGAAAGCAAGGGAACGCGCTTTTTTGTTCTTTCTTGCACGCCGCGCTTCTCGCTGCTCGCTCTACATCTGCGCTCGATCTGCAGAAGGAAACGCGCTCCTGCAGAAAAAACGTTTCTGCCGCTCTTTTTGCAGAAGATACAAGGAAAGGAAGACAGAGGATAGAAGTGAGTGAAAGATAACGTTAGTTAAGAGAAGAAGAAAGAAGAAACGGTTTTGCATAAGAGCAAAAAAAGCAAAAGGTTATCAGGTTACTTGCTCAAATGAAATATTAGTGGCACAACCGGGAGCAGGTGCCTAGCAACTTTTACCATTTGTTGCACACTAATACACACCATCAACCCTCGCAAGTAGCAGCCAAGCAGGTCATTACCGAAAGAGTGCCTACTTTAGCGGCGCCCCAGAAGAAGTGGCCGGATGTTATCAGCACCTATGAGACAGTACGTCATAGCAGGGTTTTTCGAACGTAGAAAAATATGCTGCATTTGCAACGTTGCAAAAGGTAAAGCGCGCGAGTTGGTGAAGAACAAGTGCTCATTCCACTATGTACCCGATTTTTCAGCCACGCTAAAGATGTTTTTCGGTTTAGACCAGAATACATTTTGGGGCCACCTGTGTGATGGTAGCGTGCTCCGCCTATCAACCGTATACTGGTTTAAACTCCCGGGCAAAGCAACATCAAAATTTAAGAAATAAGATTTTTCGCAATAGAAGAAAATTTTTCTAAGCGGGGTCGCCCCTAGGCAGTGTCTGGCAAGCGCTCCGATTGTATTTCTGCCATGAAAAGCTACTACAGTAAGAAAAATCACTGCCTTGCAAGATGCCGTTCCCCCCCCCCCCCCTGGAGTCGGATAGAAACATGTAGGTAGTCCCGTCCGGCCACAATTGTCGGAAAGACAAGAGGAGCCGACGCAAAGCACGAATGGAGAGACGAAGATATGTGGGGGGTTGCCTTAGTATCCTCGGTTCGGAGGGGTGTTGGGTGGGTGTTAGGTGTTTGTGTTCAGAGACGATGTGGTATGTTCTATGGTGGGGGTGAGTGTTAGAATCTGTAGGTATTGTAGAATACATTTTGGAAACGATCGGAAGAGGAGGTCATCGCTACGTAGCAAAAGGGAAAAAATAGTGTCCTCCAAAGGACAAACTAGAGAAACACTGTAGACGTTCTATTGCACACAGCTGTCCGTAAACTGATAAATGGAGACGAATATGCCAAACTTATAAGACTGAACGAACATTCTCCAACAATCCAACTGCCTTCGCCTGTTTTTTGTTGTGTATGTCGCAATGATCATAAGAGCACTGTCGATACCCCCAAAGGTGTTACGGACCACCAACAACTTTACGCTAAAAGTACAGAGGCAAGCATGATAGCTTGCGCGACTATAACATGAGAATATGGACAGCAAATTCTTCTCGATGCCGTCAGAACGCATCCTCAGTAGAATATGCCACAAACAAGAGCAAGTTGGTTTGTATATCACTCATAGTCTACCCCCATGCAGACTCGAGAGTCATACAAACATAGTGAAACCTCAGCGAATGAAACATTTATTCCATTGTATGTCAGTTTAGCTACACGCAGACCCAGCCGAGACCATATAACGTAAATTTCCCTATAGCTGGTAGTGCTTCCTTAAGTAGTGTACGTGAATCCGTAATATAGATATGCTATATCGACCCTTTGCCGGTTTCCCGGAGTCGCCGCGTGCACTGAGCCGCAGCCGATTAATTTGATAACTGAAGCAATCACCCTAAATAAATAATATAATTGAAATAAATAACATTCTAGTTATCAAACTGAGTAGTCGGCCCAGTTGGATACTCTTTTTTTGTTAGAATCCCGGTTTTAAGCGGTATTTGTGACGTGAGCGTTAGATGCTGTCGCAGAATTAATTTCTCTTATTGCTTGGTTGAGAAGAGTAATCAGCGGGTTGCGAAGTACATAGTTTTGCGCTGCAATGCAGAAATTTTCATGACAGCTGTGGTCGAAATAGTAATGTATTAGGGTAGGGCAGGAAAATAAAGAATTTTAACTAGGAACTCTGTACTTGTAGTAATATATGAGTCAGGTGACTACCAGCTAATACTCCCCCCTCCGATGGGAAATTACGAATTCACAGACCGCGTATGCGTAGGTATCTCGCGACTGGTTTGGATGCAAGGACTCTTGTTGAATTGTGATCGACGCACTAGCTTCGCTTGGGTTGTTTTACTACCATATAATCACCGTACCACGACAGTTATGGTTACGCGATTGGGGCTGCTCTTTTTCTTTCACTCCGCTCAGCGTTATTTCTTGTTTCAGGACAAACAGTAGTGTGTGTGTCAACCAGCGTACGCGAGTTGACTAACGTTGATTACACACAGTCGTTAGCGCCACGGATCGCGTCCCTAGTCAATCCTTGTCGACGAGTGGACCTCCCCCCCACTCTTTGCACAACCATGTTACTGTAGATATTCGCCACGGTTAAGGCCTTCCATGCGTGTGCCGATAGGGTTATTCCGTTATTTCGTGTTTTTTTTGTTAACTGAGCGAAGATGGTATGATTTGGCAGCAGGGTCGCCCGCGAGAGATCACGATGTATTTTTGTGAACTCCGCCCCTTTATCCGATTCCTGCTTTCTCGTGTTTTTTTTGCCTTTACTGTGTTTCCTTTATAAACTTTTGTTTTTTTTTTTTTTTTTTCCCTTTAGCGTCTTCGTGTAGCCTGTCTGTGTCGTGCCCAATCCTACTGCGTATAAAATATCTATTTATTGGGAGATGTTTCCTACCGAGAGTGATATTTGTGCGGGCTGAAGACCGGGTATATGGGGAAAGGTATTGCAAGATTTCACGCCGAGATTATTTGCTTCGAGATTGATGTCATTATGTTCTTTGATATTTCTCCGGGTTGAGCAGGATTTTTTTTTATGGAGTCTGCCGTTTCGTTTAACGACTTAATGGTTGTCCGTGTTTACTAGCACTCTGCGTCCTCAACGTTTGAATTTTTATGCGTTTACGTTGTCTTGTGTTTGTAGAGTTCGTATCCTTGTGTTTACTCGCCCACTAGTAGACGACGCGTTTGGTTCTTGGCCTTTTCTGTGTTTTGTCAGCCGTGCGTCCCGTTTTTTACGGTTCTGGCGTCTTTCGGGTCTTGAATATCTTGTATTTTATCGTATGTATGGTTTTATTTTGGCCGTACTTTGATTGTTTAACGCTATTTTGTATGTTTTTTCCCTCGTTTTTTCTTATTTTTGTCTTCTATATTTCATTACGCTGCGTTCGCTGTTCGCATTTTGTCTTTTGACTCCCTGTTTCTGCTTTGTTTTTTACGTTGTTGATTTTTTGTTATAAATATTGTTTTTAGAAAGAAGAAATTGTGAGAAGGAATTTAACCCTGAGAAGAAAAATTATATGGTGGGAGGAGTATTGTAGTAGATATTATAGGTCTGGGCAACGCTAGAGTAGTTTTATTATCTCAGCGGCGTTTAGTTTTTTTACTTGTGTGGTCGTACTTGTTTTGCTACAATGCCCCTCCCCCGCGTTTCTCTCCCTCGTGTTGTATATGGCCGTCAGTCGCACATCTATTATACGCCGTGTTTTGTATACTTTCAATCTTTTGGCAAAAACTGTTATTTTACTGGCCTATGGTTTACATGTGACGTGATTTGTGTTTGTCTGTCTGGGGTTTGTCAGTTGTACTTGTTACGTGTTCTTATTTGCTTCCTTTTGACCAGTTGTCACTTTGGTCTCGTATCGTTTTTTCGCCCTCCAAACTCACGCGTTGGGCGCTGGGTTTGCTCGTCTGTCGCACCTGTTAACGTTATTTACTTGTCTGAACTTAGTATGTGTTATTTGTCGGGTACGGTTTACGCGTCTTCTGTTCGTTACCCCTCCCAAACTGTTCCCTCCATCGCCCTCAAAGTCAAGGTGAAGCAGCTCTGATATCAAATCCAAAAGCACGTATTATTTTTCGCATCGATGAGCACTTTTTAGCTCGGACGCGTCCGGCCATTGGCAGCGCGCGTTCCATCTGCAAGTGAGAGTATTTTATTTTTCTCGTTTGAGATGATTAGATAGCGAAGTTCAGTATTCGCACGGAATATATTAAAGAATATTTTTAGAGGTTGGAGTAGAAGAAGGGAGATTTAGGCACCACAACGCACGTGATCAGTTTTTTATCGCTTAGGTGATTGCTATCTCGTGTCTTTACGTTGTCTACCATGTTCTGTGCCGTTTGTGTTGTTATCAATGTTTTTTCGTTAATACTATATTTTTATTCTGTCTTATAAAGTTTTACGGTTTCGTGTTTCCGGTTTTGCGTTCTTTGCTGTTGTCTGCAAGTTTTCAGTTCACGTTACGTATCTTTTTTTTTTTTTGTAATTTCCGTTAACGTGATATAATGGCCCCACAATTATTGTCAGCGTGTATTAAAGTTACCAAAGAAACAAGTTCAAAGAGGCACCCTGCAACGCTGTGTTACTTTCCGCGTCTACGTATCGTTTAGCTCGTTTCGTTCAGTTATGTTTTGTTTCTTGATATTTTTAAATACTTTATGCTGTTACGTGGAGCCGTTTCCGTCCGTTAATCTTTCTTTTTGCGTCACTCGCATACCGCTGATTTTTTTTTTGGGGTGATGTTAATCCAGACATTTCGCTCTCTCGTTCGGCGATTGCGTTACACTGGTGCTGACGGTTTAGAGTAGGCGTGGACTTTGAGTGGCAAATATTGCAACGCCAAGGTAAAGAAGTTTCTTCTGAGTGGATAGTTCTACCACATGAAACATGTAGGGAGACCACCGCCCATCGTGCGCTTCTGTGTTTGTTTGCTTATTTTGCGTATCGTTTTTTCTCACTGCTTTTTTTATTTATTTGGTTTCGTGTATTCTATGGTTTCTTTGTGTTTGTTGTTCCGTTTCGATTGGCTCCCGCCCTTATTGGTTACGCTCTGGTTTTTACGCTGGTTTTATGCCGTCACGCGTGCTT
The DNA here is from genome assembly GCA_029619165.1 of Eurosta solidaginis. NCBI lineage: Eukaryota > Metazoa > Arthropoda > Insecta > Diptera > Tephritidae > Eurosta > Eurosta solidaginis. The sequence continues at coordinate 10,568 of JARSSU010039010.1, forward strand.
TGCTGTTTGGTTGTCTGCTGCCGTCTCGCGCGTTTTTTTTGATATCTGTCTTGGAGGCTCGCCCTGCTGTTGTTTAGGCAACACTGCTGTTGCACTTCGTAGATTGTTTGTTGATTTGCCAAATTTAAAATCATGGGTTTCAGACATGAATGTTTATTTGATGCTATCGTTGAAATAGGAAAAAAATAAATAACAAATGAGTTGATTTAAAGCATAATAAAAAGAACTTGGTGTGTGGAGATACAACCTAGCTAAGTTCTTAAGCCGCATGTTTTGATAAGATTGTTTTGTGTATTTTTATAAGCCGATGTAAAAGTAGTTTTTTTGTGCGCAGGGTGAAATGTTTGCATTTTTTTTTCTAACATATATTATTTTTCTTTTTTTACGTTTTAATTCGGTTTGTGTTGCAGCCATGGTTGCGTTTTTTAGGGATTTATGTTTGATAGCTTGCATCAGCTATTATTTTGGTCCGAACAAATTAAAAAATTTAGTGAGTCATATAACGGCTATATTTTTTAAAAGTTGAAACGTTCAAGGGGACGCTAATAAGGGATGCGCAGTTTTGTTTCTGCTTTTGTTGTTTCGTGTAGTATGGTGTTCTTGGCCAGTGGTGGCGTGACTACAGTGCGGATGCTGCCAAGGCGTGAACAAAAATGGTTTTAGGTGTTTCCATGCACTCTGTCGCGCCGTGGTCCGCACCGTTGTGTTCTTCCGGATGCACAACTTTTCTCGAGTTGTTTCAGTGGAGTGTGCGTCATTGGTCATTGTTTTGTAGTTGTTGTAGTTGCAGCTGCATAGGCCTTTTTATAAAAGATCGGGGTTAAACGTTCTGGGAGGGAGTGTTTCAACTAACTATATGGAGGTATTCATCGCAAACCGCGTGTTTTCGCGCGGTTAGGTATGTGCGGGTTTGCAGTATAGTCTTTTTGTGTTGTTTATTTTGTGGGTGGTTGTGGTTAAACGGTGTAATCTACAATTTTCCCCCCCAGCATAAATATTTAAGGGAGGACAATAATGAAGAAATTCTAAAGGTAATTAGTAGGAGATAAATAACCATGATATACAGTAACAAATATGATAGCAGGTAAAGGAGATTGAAAAAGTAAGGAGATAATAAAAAGATGTTAAAGGTACGAAGATTCTGACCGCTGCTTACTGTAAAAGAAGAATTAAGCTTTCGTCTTCAATCCGGTGTGATTTTAATCTACGCAACGTCGGATGCAGGGGAAGAGGTGGTGATGGGAATTTTATGATGGAGAGCGTGTGAATACGCTTAATGTTTTGTTTTTTGATCTACCCACTCAATCGAATAGAATAAAATAGAAAAAAAAAAAAAAAAAATAGAAAAATAACAAAATAGAAAATAATACAAAAAAAAAAAAAAAAAAAAAAAAAAAACAAAAGAAACTGCCCCTTACCCGCCCTCATGACCACAACACCCACAAAAACGCTGCCATTGCGAGGAGAACCTCCTCGTCAAACGAGAATTTTCACGGTTTGTGAGCGTAGCCGGGGAGGTGCAGTAACTAGGTTGGTGCTAGTAGTGCACGTTATGTACCATATCTCTTAGCGTGAAGAGTATTGGGGTATTGGACCAAGTTAGGGAGATGTCTCTGCTTCGGAAAGAAAAATAAAAAAAAAATAAAAAAAGAGAAATCGGGTAGTGGACGGGCGGTATGAGGGGCGTACTTTCGTGGACTTTGTTTGGTTAGTATTGTTGGCCAGTTATGAACAAAGGAAAAATTATCGGCAACCTGCCTACGGTTTATTGTGCTGCAACAGTAGTGTACCAACAGTTGAGAGCGCTGTTAGTAGTTTAGCAGTGTCAACGCACAGAGATAAGCCTCTTTTCCCTCACCTGCTAACTATAACAAGTCACAAATTTCAATTGTGGAGTGTACACATGGATGTGGAGTGTTGGTTGCTGTCGTTCACGAGAATGAAAAAACGGTCCGCCGACTGAGGACTACCTTCACGAAGTGACCGGAGTTATTCGTGGGCGATAGGAGTCAAGACGACACATTGAAGGATGGCTCTAGACTTCGAGTCTACATATCAAATTTAGCGCTAACCGCATAAGCTACCAGCTGACGATGGGTTAATTAACCTCTATAGACAGCCTGATGTCTGCACACAACCTTTTATAGATGAGCATGTTGAAAAATGCAATAACAGTGCAAAATCGTAAATTAGTATATAATGGTCCCTAGTATCAAAGAAGTAGTAAAAAATAGTGGTCGCCCGTACATGGCCAATGAAAAGTATGTGACACGGATGTGTCAAGATGAACGGCTTAGAACCACAATATGGGTTTTTGCCTGTTAACTGCTAGCGTAAACGATAGCTACAAGACAACTGATCATGTCATTTGTTTATAAAACAGTTATAATAAGAAATGTCGGGTATACGTCGAGTACAGCGAGCACGTACGAGCATATTCGATCATGTTGAAAAAGGGCTACCTAGATTGGGCGTCCTAGCTGATAGTACGATTACATCAGGGAAGGTGCGAGCAAAATTGACGGAGAAGTATTGCTCATTATTAGCATATCTATCCAGTCTGTATGTAAGCGTGCATTTCTTAATAGTCAAAGCCGTGACATAATGCAGTCCTAACTAAATCGTGCTAGGCAGATTGCTCCTGAGGCAGTCAAAGTGGGATACCGTCGAGCATAATACGATCAAATCTGTCTGGTCTCAGGCACTAAAAGTCTCGTAAAACACGAGTCGACCGATTTTACCGGAAAGGGCGAACAATTAAAAAAAAAAAAAGCAATGCTTCACCTCATGACTTTCTGATCAACAATAAGTGACTGGCAGCAGAAGTAAGAACAGCACGCGTTATATTTTTAAAATACAGAATGTTGTATTGAGTCAACCAAAAGTCATGTAGAATAAAAATAAAGACTATGAATGAAATCAATAGTCTAACAGCATGTCCTCAGTGTCGTAGGCTATAAAGTCCGGAGATTCGCCAGTAATTACACATCAGGTAATATCATGTGCTATACTGTAAATAGAACTTTTTTAACTATACTAACGATTGCGTAAGAGCAACACTATTGCACGACAAGCAAGAATAGAACGTAAATAAGAGAAAGATTAGCAAATGGTAGTAATCGCTTATTTAGTTGTGTAATATATTTGCTTCTCGTCTGTCTTGACACAAGAGGTTGTAGGACAAGACAGCATTGCGTGAACCTCAGTGCTAGTCCACTGGAATGTAGCATTGACTAATATACCATATGATTATTTCAATTATAATGATTAATGAATGAATGCGCAGCAGATTAATCAACACGTGAGAGTGATGTATACTTAGCTTATAACTCGCGCACGCAATAGAGTAAACATGTAATGTAGACTAGGACTGGCTGATAAATGTAAGAATACTAAAACATTCATGCAGTAGAAACGCGATATGTCTAACTAAGTGATTAAAGATTGAGCCGAAAATATGTCACAGTTACGATGATAACCTTTGGCTGGTTTATAGGATTGAAGATTAACAATGTGACAAAGATAGCAGCACAAGAGAGGAAGCGTCAGATATCAGAGCGATTCCCGTGAGTATATATAATGACATGCTTCTACTCAACAGTGTAAGTTTGAGAATCCGCAGATTTCAAGATGTCGCGCAAATGTATAATGATAAATAGATGTTTTGCTTCTTTTTTCTGTGTACATTAGCATCGATGCAATGCACCATAAGAGGATACGATACAAGATAAACGTAGACAATGCGTATGTGTGCCCCCTGTGTGTCTTTACCTAAACGTATTGTGCTAGTAAAGCCGTTATTGTTAGTATTTTATGTAGATGTAACAAAAAAAGGAATGCGTGCTTTTGGCTCTCAGAGTTAGCACGAGCGGTATCTGATGTGCTTAAGAAGAAGCACCGATCTGATGAGTGACAGAAAAAGTGTGTAAGCTTGATGGATTTATAAGTAGTCATGGTTTTCCTTCGGTTTGCTTCCCTCAGTCTTGTTTGTACATTTATGGAGGTAAGGGAGCAGTGTTTTTTGACTTTTAAAAGATTTTCGAATAGAAATGTTTTAGGCAGCCTCCCTAGTTTTTCTTTGCTGAAGCTGGTTGAGGTATACGTGTTTCGTCGCAAATCTTTTCATTTATAACCCATAATATACATAATCTTTAGCAATGGTGCTGTATTTAACTAGATCATTTTAGGTTTGTTCCTTTTTTTTGCATCAGATAGTTTCTAGCATAGTTTTGAGTAATTAATCACGCGGCGAACCAACCTAACCCATGGCATAGACCAACAACAATCAAGCAGTACGGTATCTAAACGTTTTTGTTTTTACTATGCGAAGCTTTGGTATTTTGGTGCAGTGTGATTTATATGTTATGTTGCTTTTGTGAGTCTGTTGCATAGTTCTAATTTCGTGTCTTTTCTGTGGTCTGTTATTGTACCCGTTTGAGATATAGCGAACGTACCGCTCCGAGAGTAGCAGCATCTTTATTTCTTATCCTTGTTCGTGACCCGGCTCGATTTTTATTCGTGTTGTTCCTTTAGCGTTTATAAGTTTTTGTTTTTTCTTTGGACGCCGCGCGACCGCCGTCAGCCCGCGATCCGAACTTGATAACCATAAAGTCGCGGTCACGACGCAGTACATACACTTTGCACAAACCGCCCCGCCCCCGGTCCTGAAAAATCATTAATGGACCACTCTTATACTCGTAACTTTTATCGTTCATTAGTTTACATAAGTACGAATTTATTCTTACGAAATTGACGCTTTTTTGTCGTCGTTAAACCCCCCCCCGTCCACCCAATCAATCAGACAAAACCCTTTGCTACGACCGGAACACCACTTTTCTCGCGCCCTCCCGATTCCATCACGCCACTCCCCGACAGCGCGCTGTCCGACCACCACGAATCCGAAGACTCAACGCGAAAACGTCCACCCAAAACATCCCGTCGACGGCTAACCCGACATATTACGTGCGCCGCCCACCCGAAAATTATCCCCCAGCATGAAGAGGTAAGATTGGAGCGAAAGTGTAAATTTGTATATAAATTTAATACAATCGCGAAGAGATTACCGGCGATGCATTCTGCATTCACAAGAATAATAAAATAATATATTAAGATATAATATACAATAATTACATATACCATAAAATCTGTGGTCTTCTCTAGAAGAAGCGAATTAAAAAAGTTCAATAGATAATATAAATCGGAGCTTTTAACAATTTTTATTATTCAAACAAAGAAATGATTTTTTATATGAACATTACTATTTTAATTTTTCATGAATATAATAATAATAAGAAATGATATGAGTGGCATATAAAAGAAAAAGATATTATGCCGAAATCTTTTTTTACTGGCGGAATGCCTGAAAAAATTCATGTATTTATTTTACCGCCCTCAGCTTATGCCGCAATCACTGCCTCTATAAGGATTACCCTCCCGTTATATTGTTTATTTTTCAGTACAGACTAGCGAAGTCAACACGATGATCTTATCGGAAAAAGCGCATAGCCCCCGCGACCCCACAGAACACCCCATGAATCCGACCCCGTCGGGCAGCCTATCCGATCAGGGAAGAGTTGAACAATCCAGATCGGTCCCAATGGGTGGCAAAAAATCTTCCCCTGTTGGAAAAGCAAAAAAGCCAGAGAAACAACTCACAGGAATATCCCCGAAGGGCCAGGACATGACAACCTGTCAGACGATGATTTTTTGTCCGCGTGGCTTGGGCGAAGCAATCCCAGCAGTTCTTCCATCCCGGCCGCCAAAATAGCCCATGATCCTCGCTCTCGGCTACAAGGGGGAAAGCCGCAACCGGCCGAGGCGCAAATGAACTGCGATCCCCTCAGAGCCCGCAGGCATCACCAAAGCCGGGGCCCGACCTCGGAAAGCAGGGCCACATTATAACACAAAACGACATTCCCCAATTCAGCTAAATCATGGGGTACTCAAGGCAAAGAGGAGAGCCACGAAGAAGGTCTGTGTCGATCCAATCCTAAAGCAACCCGCGTCGCTTCGCACGATCCATGTGTTGATTGACCACCTCAAAATGAAGAGCACAGTCAACAAGTCTCAGCACAGCCAATATATCGACTCCCCAATCCACCCGCACACTACTGCAGACTCCGAAAGGACCCGTGTCACCACAAAACGCAAAATGACAAGTTTAAAATTCCTGACCAATTTTCAAATTACTCTCACTATTCCCTTACTAGTACCAATGTATTCGTTGGACTAATTTACATCAAAAAATCTCATGCACCGGCACAATAATCCGAATCTTCTCCATCATCAGCATCATGATTTTTGTAAATACTTAGAAATTGCCTTACTTCGCCCAGGACCCTGACCACATAAGATAGCTATACCAACGGAGAACAATGCATACCTTAGTACTTTCGACTTTCATGCGCGTCCTATTGTAGACACTCAAAATGCAAATAATAATTACATAAAAAAAAAAGTATCCCAACCACCAATCTTACTTGTTCACTTAATCCTCTGACTGTTCCCTAATTCAAACACACAACTAATTTTCATCTCCACAACCCACAACGGCAATTCATTTTCGATCTTCACTTTTTCTACGGAACGCTTACGACAGCAATAATGCTCGCAGTGTGAACAAAAAAAAAGAAGAGACAGTCAAAGATGTTGTTAGGCAGATGTATGATTAACATGTTTATTTGGAATAGCTCACCGCGGCGTCGACGTCGATACGTTGTGAGTTTTGGAACGATTTCCCGGAAGGAGCACACAAACAGAGTAGGTGATGACTTGACAAAAACTCGAACGGAGTGTGCTTGAAGCAGCATGATAAATACGCTTAATCATGAACACGAGTTGAGAAGTACTTGTTGCTTGGGTTCTTTGAATGATACAAGTGACCCTTGATGAGTTGTGAGGGGTTGATAAATGTATCCTCCATCCTCAGTGAATTAAAGCAATAAGACTTGATAAGAAATAGGATTTTGGGGATAGTTCTTGCTGTGATGATATTTACGAAAGGAGAACATTATAGAATGATAGTAACCAGAGCAAAAATAAATTAAGCTTGTATTCTCTTAAATCTATGAGATAGGCAAGTAAATTGACATTCACGTCATCAAAGTGGACAAACAAGAGCATATATTTAATTTCAAGAGGGGATTGAGACTGAAATGCAGCCCATATATACAAGTATAGTTGATGATGTGATGAATATCAGTAACGTGTGTTCGCTAGAAAAATACATTGCTTCACCAGCATCCAATGATAATCTTCGCGCTTTCGATTCCACCACTTGAATATAAACTGCACCAGTTTATTTTTCCCCTACCACAACTGGACGCCCACAGATATAAATTGCAGCACAAAACAATTCTGAGCGAAGGAACTAGTATTATGTCGTTTAGCAAAGGTTATGATTCGTCGTATCAATGTCCATCATCTTCTCTTCTTTTTATTTTCTTTTCAATCGCACCTCTTCAAGCCATAAGATACCACCACCAGAAACATATATCAGCCTTAAAAAACCTTTAACAAAATAGCACCATACTAGATTGTTTTCTTGGCACGGAGATGAGGTGGAATGTGCAGAGTTGCAGTAAAATAAAATTTATTCAATTTTGGGAAAAGATTGTAAGAGTTCTAGATGATATAGAGGCATAATGATAGTACAATAATATAGGCGCAGAGATTTTGCACAACTCCGTAAACCTTGTAATTTTAGAAAAATAATATGGGGAAGTTGGGCTGTGAATTGTAAAATTTTGCTAATAAAAAAGGTTCTGGCTATCGTCTAGGGCATAAAGGATTGCAATGTGTTGGTGTATAAGCAAGGGGGATGAACAGTGGGTTGGTGGTTGGTTCTGCAACTAAAGAATGAAGAGTTATATAAAACTTAAGAAGGACAAGCAAAGAAAATGTACTTAATGCGATAACTTGCACATTAAAACAAGAATAAGAGACCCGCGTAAAAATATTGGCAATGGGTATACTAAATTCAAATATTAAGCATATATTTCCGTATTAGATTTTCTAACCCGTGTTATTTGGTTTGAGGGTTAAAGCACATCCAAATAGCGGATAACAGTATGTGAAGCGGAGCTAAAGAGGCGAAGCGGATGGCAGGTTGAATTAAAACAGGGAGGCAAAAATACCGCAAAACAACGAAAACGCAAGAAACACAAAGCAGCAATGAAGTACCATAGCCAATGCAGCAAACCCAACAACAACAGTCTAATAAATGTCCAACAAGAGGCATCAAAAAAAATTACATTCAGCATAAGATGAAACCAGTCAACAATCCTACAGTCATAAGAGTCAACACTCGCGTTTGATAAATGTCATAAGTAATTGGTATGAAGGGTGGTAACTTTCGTGTTGGCGGATCGGACCGCGGAATGTTAAATAAAATAGGGGGTCGATTTTTGGTTGGGGGAATTGTGGGTAATGGCGTTGTGGTGTTTGTTTGTAAACAAAGTAATGTCAGCGTAATGTAGTGTGAAGATTTATTATAATAGGTTAATTATGTGAAAAGGAGCGATCGTGTTTTGTTTTTTGAAAACAGTATGGTTTGAGATTATGCTAGAATATACTAAATGGCTTGATTTATGTACGTTAATGTAAAGAATGCTTGATATGCAGATGGGATATCATAAGTAGTTTAATGATTATGGTTATGCAGTATGTTTTGTTTTTTTATAAAAAAATAATTCGATATTTCTACAACCGAAATAAAACAACATTAGAAGTCTATTCTAGACCGTTCGTGCACTGTAATGGAAAAATATAAAGTTGTTTAGTAATATTGAACCAGTATTGTGATGTTATTTTGTATAATTTACAAGTCGTGGTTAATGTGGGGGCGGGTTCAAAAACCAGTTTCCTAACTTTTCATATTATGTAGTGGATGGAGGGCTGACAAATTCATGAGGGACAGAGGGAAAAAAGGGGTAAGTAGAAAAAGAATCAATTTATTTTCTACAATAATAGTATGAGCATTTAGTTTAAAAATGAATAGATAAAAAAAAAGAGAAATGGAGATTTAAGAGATAGAGCGACGGTAAGAGGGTAAATGAATAACAACCCGCGGTCGCCCACAGCCCGCGCTCGCGTTTGAGGCCGCAGACGCCGTTTTTTGAAAAATTAAATTGTGGTTTTGTCAACTTTTTGCCTCTGTCGCGCGCCGTTTATTTCCATGAACAATCTACCCCGTCCGTCCCCGTTCTTCTCGTTTTTTTAGTTTACACATACTCAATCTTAGACCCTTCCAGATGTATCCCCACAGGAAGGTGGTAAGTTAACTGAAATGACACGGGAAGCGGTCAACGGCCCCGCGGTCGGGTGTTACGCGAAATTTCTAATATATCCTTTCGTTTATATCTTGCTGTTTCCATGAGTCCGGAGTGCGTTCATACAAGTGTCGATTCCAGTGTCGTTTGTGGAGTTAACGTGGTAACTATGGAATAAACAACAAAAAAACAAAACAAGAAAGGTACAAAAAAGGAAAAGAAAAACAAGATAAAAAAAACTGAAAAAATTAAACAAAACAATGAGTAACCCAAAAAAAAATTAAAAAGGCAAAAAAAACATCCTCGAACTCAATACGTCAGGTACCCCGAAGGCAGCAAGTCAAGTGTACAGGAAGTGCACCAACGCAAGTAGGCATAAAGTGCAAATATCAGAGAATGAAAAATTGCCTTTGAAAAACTAGGGTACAAATCTCTGTAAGATTGGTAATAGGTTATCCAGGAATCTAGCAATGTGCACCGCATAACCCTAATTATTAGGTACCTGGCACTAAATTACTTGCGCGGTAATAATAACAAATTATAGTATGACAAATCAACTCGCCCGCACTAACAATACACCTCTCTGAAACGACCTTAAGCCCCTGGCCTGCTACCGCCCGCTCTATGGTCAAGACATCGCATTTTCGCTGATAACCAGGGTAATTTTTTATGTAGTTTATAATCGAATGAAATGTTTTATAACGCAATTTATGTGCATCAAGGTTTGGCTCAGAATATGCCAAAACAAGACAACAGCAAAATCAACACAAAATTCAAAGAAACGACAAACAAAAAACAAAGAAGGAGGAGCATCCTTTTTCTGTTCTTAATTTTTTTATTATGACATCCGCGCGACAATGTCGTGCCAACACAGTAACAACAAACAAAACGCCAAGTGGCTGTCTAAGGCCAACCAACAATTTCATTAAAAAATACGGCCAAAAACAACTTGAATTTCGACAACCCCAACACTCTGACACAACAACTCACACGATGCAAAGGCAACAATTGTAATGAATATGATTCTTTTTTGTACTAGCACATGAGATATCTATGTTGAGAATGTCGCATTCCAAAAGTATAAACAAGCAGAATATTTTCATCAGAGTCAATGCTAAAATTAATAGTTAAATTTAAAACAGGAGCAACGCACATGGAATCCAATTTTCCAACCAAATCAAACAAGCACAAGTTAAACAGGAGTTTAGTCAAACAAGTAAGTATGTAATATCACTTAAAGGTGATAGAAACTTGGCAGTAAACTAAATGAGCAATACTCAGTGCAATGAGCGTAAATTAGCCCAAATGTGGACGGTGTGTGTCATACTATTTATCCTGGCGTACGCCAACCGAACAATTGGTTTGCCGCTGTGGAGTATTTTTAGACGCCCACCACGATTTTTGCTTAACACGGGAAACAAAGATTATCATCTCCAGCAAGATTAGTGCCAGAGTCTCAGTTGGCGTACCGACCAAACCTTACTGAGTGATTACATGGTATCGGATCATCACAGGAACTCTTTCAATCTAGAATTCCCATTTCTTTATTCCATTTTCGCAAGGCAGTACAGTAACAATCCAAAAAAGCAACCCAAGAGACAAAACCAGACATCAGAATATAAACACAGACGTAACTAATAAAAAACTATTATTAGGAGACACCCACAACTGTTTCTCTTTCGTACATTTTTCGCTAAAACATTCAAATGGTTTTACCCGTTATAAGATCGATTTAATGGCACCTGGTGTCATTCAGTTTACGGACACAAGAAGAATTGAAATATGCATGTTAAAAATTCAATTCGGATCAGAACGTTGGCACAAAAACAAGAAGATGGACAACTAGATCATATTGCCAATAAGAATAATACGCGACCAAAAAGGAACAAAAGAAGGAGAGGGGACAGTAGTATTCGTATTCTTTGGACTCGTTAATCAAATGTTATTTACTAAATGTTCAACACCACACAAGCTGACTGAGTTGCCGCTATTTAACAGCTAGACAGTAAGAGCTGGAGAGAGCTTAGAAGGGACGCGAAGAGGTGTGCAAGTCAGGAAGCATAGATAGTTCAGCACTGTGAGAGCCAATGGGATCGAACAGTAAATGAACGCAAAAATGGTCATATACAAACGTAGAGTCATGCTTTTACAATTAGGGTCATGCAAACATATCACCAAGGATAAAGTAAATATCTACATTTAAAAGTATTTAACAAAGATCAAGAGAGAAGTCAATGTTGTAGTAAGCAATGTTGGTTAAGTGAGGAGGTAAGTTTGCATTTATAGAAAAGAAGAATAAAGATGTAGGTGTCATAATTGGCGACTACTTGGGGCTGCTAAGAGGGGCAACGAATAGACGAAGGTGCTTGCAACCAACGATTGGAAACGAACCAACAAGAGTCGCAAAGTCCGGACGTCTGAAGAAAAAACTGAAGAAGAATGCCAAGGAAACTCAACAACTACGTTACCAAGAGAGAAGGCCAACGCAAGAGACACAGAGACGACGTGGCAGTAAACATAGATCATGTGTACAGTAAGAGAAACAGAGATAGAGACAGTCAAGAGAGAAGAAAGTGAGAAAATTGGATGAACGTAAGATTATCATTGCGAAGAAAATCAAAGTAGTTAGAGGTACAAATACACATCATAAACACCGTCGCTATATAGAACACGTATAAGAGATAAGATTATAGTATGAGGGCACAACCAACAATAAATAATAAATGGATAAATGGTTTGTCGGAAACACGAAAAAGTTGTATAAGGGCAAGGTATGTGGGCAAAGTTACCCAGATTAGAGAAACAAACGCAACAAACAGTTAGGACGAATAAAAGATAGTTAAGCCCAGATATATGAAGAAACGAGCAAGACAAGGTAGGGCCTAGATGATTCTGTGCGGACTGGCGACTACGACGGAAATGGGAAACTAAAAATATGGTACTTTCCAAATGTCAAGTTTATGTTAAAAAAATACACCTAACGATGATTTTCGCCGTATCTACGTATTCTATATCGGAATTTGTCAGGAACACTACATTCTGCCTTAAATCCTAATCAATGTTCATTAACACTAGCATTGTTGACTGGTGTATTGGAGGTGCACTAGTCAAATACATATGACAATTTAAGGAGATCCACCTTCAGAAGACACAGAACGAAGAGACATAAGGATACAATAAGATGTTGGATGTTAGCTGTAGAGGTGCAAACACACCATGAAAAAAGTACAAAAAGTAGAATGTGATGCAAGCACAAATTATTATGTAATTATTCCCAAAGCAGTAATAAGTATTAGAATTGTATATTAGGTATAAGATTATATTTTGATAGTTTAATAAGATAGCTATCCATGTTATAGCGGCTTACGAGAATGAGGCTAGCACTATAACCAATAAATCACAACACCATGGCATCTAGACAGGCCAGGACGCTACATGTACCTTTTAGAAGCAATGCACCGAGGCGTGAGCAACAAATGCTAGGAAGAGCTATGTGAACTAAAAGAGAAGTCATGTATTATTCACAAAACCGATAAAAGTGTTTTGACAATGTAGAAAAGGAGGAAATTAGTCTAGAAAGATAACTATAAGTAATACACTTTCGTCAAACGGAAGGGTTAAGTTGATCTTGGAGAGGACAAACAAAAGATGGACAAGGGTAAGTCATATAAGCAAAACTAACAAACGAAAAAAAAAGTAATTTGTAAAATATAAAAGAATAGAGAGAACAAAAAAAGGATAACAAACAAAGAAAAAAGATAATTATAAAAAAAGCCGACACCCCCGAAAGCAAGAAAAGTAGGAGAGAAAAGGAAAGAGAATGTAAATAGGGAAGTAAAAGAGTTAATAAGTAAGTAAAATATAGTAATAATCGCCGCTCTAACCAAACGACGCCACCAGTAACTACATTATTAATATAAATAAATTAAAGATCGATAAAAATCAAAGTAAACACGAACAAAAGAAAAGATATTGAAAGTAATAGGAAAAGTATGCTTTAGCAGACAACGCAGCACACAGTCATTCACAACGAAAGTCAAGTCAGGCACAAGCAGTATAAAATTAAGTAATTAATTGGCAATATAATATGAAATAACTGGAATTCGCATGAAGCGCTGTGAAAAGAGAAATTCGATCTGTCTGAACACGACGAACATTACAAGGCACATCGCTTGTAGCCTACATGCACTTTAAGTTCATACTAATCGCAGTATTGAAACATATCGCTCGCTAGTTTGACAAATGAACATTACTATTTAATTATAGTATTTGATGTTCTTAATAGGATCTGTTTTTGTATTTGATAGTAAATTAGCAGACACAGAACGCAACAGAGAGCAAACGCACCCAAATCCAGCGGTACGGACACCGTATTTTGATGCGACAAGTACTATACTCTTCGTCACCTATTAGCTATAAGTCCAGATTGCGAACTGTACGAAGAAAAACTAAAGCAGAAACGCACGGAGACCACAGCACGGAATAGTAGAGCCATGCGCGCACAGCAGAGGTCATACAGAATCACCATATTCTATATTGAATGTTCGCTACTTCTTTATCTATTTGCGTTCATAACGATGGCTAATCAAGCGGACCACAGACTTTCGAGGAGTGAATGATAAGTCGTCAACATATCGCTTAAAGACTTTGAAAGTGAAGTACTTAAAAGTCAATCTTGACATGTTATGGCATGAGGTTAATATGTTTGTTTTTTTGCTATTACGGAAATTCATGTAATATGAGCATGCAAGGTGAGGTATGGGAAACCTCTAGATGTGTATAAAATCAAAGGTCACGAGCATTTAATAAAAAGATCTAGTCCAAATTCCAAACAACAATATCCAAATCAGCGTTAGATATATAGTAAGAGATACTATAAAACAAACTATCAAGGCGCGCAGTTAATACGGGAAACAAGAGAGTCATCAGTTGGGCAATAGTGTATCCTAAGATCGCTCCAAGAATATGATCTTATGTACGGACGATGTAAGGGCAACAGTGCTATAATGGGTCGTAAACGAAAAAAAAAAAAAGCGTAGATAAAAAAAAAGATGGTTTCGGAAAATGGTCATCTTCTTTGTAGCACACGAGTTTTTTGAGTAATTAGTATTATAGTTTTGCATTGATCTACAGGCTGGCGTCTTAGC
>JARSSU010039012.1:0-20402 GCA_029619165.1 Eurosta solidaginis
AATACACATGGGAATGAAAATACATTGATATATAAGGCCCTTTTTTGGCAAACCATATGGTCTATTTGTATTCGTACACAACCCTTTTTAAAATCTTTTATATCAAAAGGTGGGCTGTGGTCCTTAATCCGTTTCGTTAATTTTTCTTCAAAGACTTCCTTATAGAAAGGCAATTTCTCTGCCGAATTATGTTACGATAGGTTTATACGATTTTTGATTTATGATCATAATATTTGTAAAATTAATCTTATCACAAGTGGTCGGCGCCACACCCATTTTAAAAAATGTTTTCAAATTTTTATCAAGAGTGTCAGTATCAGTCCACACGTCAAATTTCAACATCTAGGTCTATTATTTACTAAATAATAAGGGGTTTTGTGTTTTCCAAAATGTTACATTTATAAAAAAGTGGGCGGGGTTATCATCCGATTTCGCTCATTTTCAATACCAATCTATTCTGGGTCCAGATAAGCTCGTGTACCAAATTTGGTGAAGATATCTCAATATTTACTCAAGTTATCGTGTTAACGAACAGGACGGATGGACGGAAGGACGGACTCAATGGCTCAATACATTTTTTTCGATACTGATGATTTTGATATATGGAAGTCTATATCTATCTCGATTCCTTTATACCTGTACAACCAACCGCTATTCCAATAAAAGGTCAATATACTCTGTGTGCAAAATACGCTGCGTATAAAAATAAAGGTTAGTTAGCTTGATTGCCTCACGTACTACATATACACATGTACTAAGGTAAGCTCGCTTTATTGCCCGCCCAATATGAGCCCCCGTCTGGTTTTCCCTGTTTATTTGCGGTGGCTGCTGTTTGCTGTGGGCTCTTACCGGCGCTGCTGCTGACGTTGTTGCATTTACATTGGCAAATTATGGCAAATACACACCTTTCCTGCCATTTCTACCCAACATCACTCACTCAGTCATTCACTCATCAACCACTCATACCTGCATTCGTTAGTTCGTTCGTCTGTTCGGTTCGGCCAAACGTCTCTCTGTCAATTGTGCTTGACTTGTTCCGCATAGCTCTCATTACCTACAACATCTTCTTTTGTTAGCTTTCAACCTTCAGCTGCTGAATTTACTTTTATTACTGATGAATATTTTTTGTTGTGAATATTATTGTGTTTGTTGTAAGCATTTCCATTATTTTTTCTTCATTATTTGATCACTTATCTTCTTTGGGGCGCTTTCATGTTGCTAACAATCATCAGATGAACGTGTGGACCTTGCATTGCTCATATCAGCCACTTGATTGTGCGTGTACACAACCACACCCAAATAAAAAAAAATAACTACCCAGCAGTAAAATTTTCGTGTTTGATCATTCTAGTATTTATGGATTAATAATCATGCGATCAGAAATAGATTTTGGAATAACTGACGGACTCCGCGATTTCTTAGGAACAATGTGATGTGTAAGTGATAGTCACTGTGACTTTTTTCAATGACTGTGATTAAAAATTATGTGATAGTAATATGATCACTTTTCTGTGCAAAATCCAACTTGTGTGGGCTATTAATTTTTCAAGTCCTCGAGGCCAACACCGAATAGCATTATTTCTGCACTTATACCAAAGTCTAAGGACATGGTCAAGAGGTCTTATTCATTCCAAAGTTTGGTAAGAGCTTCGTTTGTCTCCAAACAGCTTCCAACCTACAGGTCGGGACAGGCATTCTCATCGCAAAATGACCATTGTAGGGATTGGTAAACGAAAACAACTATTCATTGCCCTAGGTCACAAATAGCTTTAACTGCGAGCCTTTTCTGGACATCCAAACTCGTATTTATCAATGTTTTACCTACTTATACAGCTGTGGTTAGGTTTAAGAGTCGAGCGGACTGTTGCATTGCATTTTATTGCGGACTTTGATCGTATTTTTTTGCAACAGAATTATCATAGACGGGTGGAGCGGTACCACTCTAGAGAGTAAAGTAAGCAGAGGCTCCCAACTAGAGAATGCTCTATCTTCTCTACTTTTAGTGGCGGCAGTAAACGGATATCTGGTGTACCTGGGAGCTAGTGATAGATAGGCAAAGTACGTGTTGAATGCCTAGTATGTTATATATTCGGCGGATGCGGGTTGGCGGCTGCAGTCCGGTCGTGCACAGGCTTCCTGATATCAACTTTGGGTTCTCTGTAATTACCGTTCTTTTTTTTAATGCCCTTGCTTCAATTTCTAGTATTGTTTTGCATTCGCATCATCAATCTAACTTTACAATACCAGTGTAACTCTGAAACTGCGACTGCTCTGTCTACTGCTACTAAGTTGCAGCATAAATCACAGATAGTTTAATTCATATTGAACCAGTTTTCGGGCTGTGATTGCGATCACATGGATGATGTCACATAGAGCTAGTCACGGCGATTTCTTCGAAGCGTCTGCTGCCATTTGCTGTGATTCGGTCACTGTGTCGGAATCGCAGGTATATTATAAAACCAAATTGTCTTTATTTTTTCTATTGGGTGCGAGTATGTTAGTAAGAACATACATATTTAGTACATACCTTTATTTAAAATTGTATTTATTTATTTTTTTTGTTTTTTAGCAACTGATTTTCATTATGCGATAACTGTGAAGGTTTTATTGTTTCCATGTCAACACTCGAGCTGTATATAATGAAGTTAATTGTTTTTTGTAAATACGAATTGATGAATAATTTTTATATCTATAACAGGTGTGGCAATCCCGGCATTACAAGCCATAATCACGGTATTTTCTATCACTATGTAAAATTTACAGAAAAATCACCTTTAGGGGTAGAGTGGTATGGTCCACTTCATTAATCCAATTCATAGCTATAATTCGAGTTGGCACCCTCCACGAATATAGATAAGCAAACGCGATATGCGTTTTGTGTATTTTCATTCGCAGCGACTTTTATCTGAGTCTGTGACTGTGAACAGCAAACCAATATGATCTAAATCATAACATAATCACAGCTCTCATCGCAGCGGAACAATTAATTGCATAAGTATGAATCAAAGATCCGAGATCCAAGCCAGGAACGAAGGCATTGCGAAGTGGCTTATGTAGCAGGCTCCTGCGATATCTGCTACTTCTTAGCCGCAGCACAAATCGCAGTCGCTTCATTGGTTCATATCAATTAAATTCCATTGTGCTTAAAAATTGTTAAATTATAATGATTACTCAGATGGAGCGTTCTTAAACCAAATAATGATATAGGGCGTTTTGCGTAGCGTTTTCTGAGATAATACGTTTTCGAATCGTCAGGCAAGATAGAGTGATATTCCGCTCAACAATCAAAGCTTGCTCCGTAGACGTTCCAATCTTATTTGGGCGAGATTAACAGAAGGTAAGAGTTGCACATGATCCACCATCCGAAGAGGCGTGACCCAAGCGTGTGACTATAAAGTGTGTAGGTCTTACAACCTTGGACTAACAAAGTCATATCAGAAGAGAGGACTGTAGAATTATGACGGGTACCCTGACTGGGCAATGCCTTCTGGCGTCACATGCTATTTAGTGAAAGAAGAAATAGGAAGCGGTAGTTGGAGGAGAAACGATCGAACACGTTTTTTACTCGTGCGCTGCGCTTGCCAGGCTGAGACTTCAGTTAGTTAGCAGTGACATAGCTATTGGATTTAAAAGCAGAATATGGCATAGGACCTAGAATGCTAAAAGGATGTTTTTGATAGAGGTTTTCAGTTTTGTCGTTAAACAAACTTCTTGTAACTCTACTGACTTATTCGGTCTATGTGAGGCCCTCACGGACCGCCCAGTTCATCCTTACCTAAGGGACAGCCTCTACGCCGAATTCTCAATGGCTTCAGATTTACGGATTGCAAAGTGTTTAATTTTTGTCTTCCAAATGTGTGCGGTGCCACACCCATAATTTTACAGTCACATTTCAGTCTTTGGTCATTAAGTCAACCACAATATCAAGTTCAAGCATCTCATCAACTTAGGTAACGAATTAACGCAAATTTCCCATTTTTCGAAATATCGATGTCGATTGCATAATGGTACGGCAAATATCTCTGCCAAATTCCAACATGATAGCTTCAATGGATTAGGATGTAGGCTTAGAAAACTTTGAAAATTTCTTCTTCTAAGACGGTGCCACGCCAATTTTCTTAAATTTAATTCAAATTTTTATTTGTTATCATGAGGTAAATCCACTTTTAAAATTTTCATCAATTTATAAGTTTTTGGTAATTAATTAAAGCTTTTTTTCCATTTTTCGAAATTTTTTATATCGAAAAAGTTAGAGTGGCTACCGTACGATTTCGCCCATGTAAGCCAGTGTACCAAGTTTTCACTCATGTTATCGAGTTAACGAACGGACGGACATGGCTTAATCATATATTTTGATATATGGCAGTATATATCTATCTCGATTCCTTCATTCCATTACGTACTGCTCTTATCCAATCAAAGTTATAATACCATTGTATAAAAGTACACGTCGGGCTTACAAAATTTTTTACATATTAAGAATTGTAAATAGCAGTTATGACTTAAAACATTCACAAATCATTATAAATCCTTTTATATGACCATAAAAATACCCTAATTTTTACAAATATGTGTAAAGCTGTTAACAAATTGCTTCATTTGTTATTCATATACTCGAACTATAAATCAGTTATAACCTCAAATAGTATTCGTACACACGTTGTTTATGCTGACGGTATCTAAGTTATATTTGGAAGCGCCCGACATGAACAGCGAAGCTTAGTTCAGTTAGATTTATTTACACACCATAAATTAAAATATTTAATTCTTAGTATTTGTTTTGAAACAAAGATGAAATTAATAGTTATTAAACATAATTTACTATATCTTAATTTATGGGTATGTAAATTTTCTACTATAAAAACAATTTGGATCAAGCTTTTGCATTTATTTAGGCCATGTTTTAACGATGCAAATAATATTTTGGTTGAAAGCATAAATCTTTGATGAATGTGTAACTTTGTGTAGAATAAATTATAATTTTTTTTTGAACTATGACCCATGAAGGTTAATAGTGAACAGTGTGTGAAGAAATATATTTACGATTTAAAAATATTTATACATTTACTAGAGTACCCGGCAGACTTTGTTTTGCCCGAAATTGGACTTCCTACATTTAAAAAGTTAGCCTCCCTTCTGCTCTACACTCTCTATATCATGCTTTTCTATATTTTTTATACTCAGTTGAGCAGAGCTCAGAGAGTATATTAACTTTGATTGGATAACGGTTGGTTGTACAGGTATAAAGGAATCGAGATAGATATAGACTCCTATACATATATCAAAATCATCAATATCGAAAAAAAATTTGATTGAGCCATGTCCGTCCGTCTGTCCGTTAACACGATAACTTGAGTAAATTTTGTGATATCTTGATGAAATTTGGCACGTACGTTCCTCGGCACTCATCTCAGATCGCTATTTAAAATGAACGATATCGGACTATAACCACGCCCACCTTTTCGATATCGAAAATTTCGAAAAATCTAAAAAGTGCGATAATTCATTACCAAAGTCGGATAAACCGATAAAACTTGGTAGGTGGGTTGAGCATTTGACGCAGAATCGAAATTAGTAAAATTTTGGACAAAGTGCATGGCACCGCCCACTTTTAAAAGAAGGTAATTTCAAAGTTTTGCAAGCTGTAATTTGGCAGTCGTTGAAGATACCATGATGAAGTTTGGCAGGAACATTACTCCTATCACTGTATGTGTGCTTAATAAAAATTAGCACAATGGGATGAAGAACACGCCCACTTTTAAAAAAAAATTTTTTTAAGTCAAATTTTAAGAAAAAATCAAAATCGTTACAGTATATAAGTAAATTATGTCAACATTCAACTCCAGTAATGATGTAGTGCAACAAAGTACAAAAATAAAAGAAAATTTCAAAATGGGCGTGTCTCCGTCCTTTTTAATTAAATTTGTCTAGAATACTTTTAATGCCATAAGTCGAACAAAAATTTACCAATCCATGTGAAATTTGGTAAGGGCAAATCTTCTATGACGATTACTGTGAAAATGGGCGAAATCGGTTGAAGCCACGCCCAGCTTTTATACACAGTCGAACGTCTGAGCTTCCGCTCGGCCCTTAACACGATAACTTGAGCAAAAATCGATATATCTTTACTAAACTAAGTTCACGTACTTATCTGAACTCAATTTATCTTGGTGTTAAAAATGGGCGACATCCGACTATGATCACGCCCACTTTTTCGATATCGAAAATTTCCAAAAATGAAAAAATTGTCATAATTCTATACCAAATACGAAAAAAGGGATGAAACATTTTGATTGGATTGCTTTATTGACACCTTCACATATACAACTAAGGGCCACTCCCTTTCAAAACCTTCATTAATACCTTTAGTTTGATACCCGTATCGTACAAACACATTCTAGAGTCCACCTTTATGGCGATATCTCGAAAAGGCGTCCACCTATAGAATAAGGCCCACTCCCTTTTAAAATACTCATGACTACCTTTCATTTGATAACCATATCGTACAAACACATTCTACAGTCATCCCTGGTCCACCTTTTTGACGATATCTCGAAAAGACATCCACCTAGTGAACTAAGGCCCACTCCCTTTTAAAATACCCTTTAATACCTTTCATTGATATCCTTATCGTACAAACAAATTGTAGAGTCACCCCTGGTCCACCTTTCTGGCGATATCACCAAAAGGCGTCCACCTATGAAACTAAGGCCCACTTCCTTTTAAGATATTCATTAACACCTTTCATTTGATACCCATATCGTACAAACACATTCTAGAGTCACCCCTGGTCCACCTTTATGGCGATATCCCGAATTGGCTTCGATCTATAGATCTATGACCCACTCCCTTTTAAAATACTCTTTGATACCTTCCATTTGATACACATGTCATAAAAACGCATTCTAGGGTTACCCTAGGTTCAGTTTCCTACATGGTGATTTTCCATTATTTTTTCTCCAACGCTCTCAGCTGAGTATGTAATGTTCGGCTACACCCGAACTTAACTTTCCTTACTTGTTCTTCCTCATATAAGGAATTTCTATAACACCAATTTCAATATTTTTATTTTTATAAACCACTACGAAACTATATACATATATGAAACTAGGAGCGGGTACAATTTTTAAGTTCGCTTTTATCCTTACATATTAGGTATTGATAGACAATTCAGATGTTCTGCTGCCCGAAAATATTCCTGTCTGCGATGTATCTTCTTTCTCAGTAAACAGAGCCATTTGTCATACATTAGTTTCTGCAAAAAAACTGTGTCTTCTTGCCTCTCTCTCCTCCTCTCCATGTTTGATCCCTGTCTCCCTTCCGTATCTCTTCCAACCTTCCTCCACTTTCTTCATCGCCTTCCCTTCTCAAGTTTCCTCCTTTTCCTATCTTCCCCACATCCTTTCCTCTTCCTCACCTTCAATCTATTTTTCTTTCCCACAGGCTCCGATTCCCACTCATCATATTTTTTCGATTTTCTCTTTTTCAGCCTATGGCAATTTGTATAACTTTCCTTTTTTCTCTCACTTTTCTTTTGAACCATCACCCTCTATTAAACTTTCATTAACACATCCTATTTGAACGGTGGCAAAATGAAGAACGAGGTAGACGGACAGCGAAACTAAATTACAACATTACCCAAATGGTCTCCGAGCACGGCTACTTCAAAAAATATTTGCACAAAATAAAATAAACCATAAAGCCTAAGCGCATTTACGGCGATGCAGGTGAGGATGATACATTTTTCAAAAGCTCGTGATGGAGCCAAAACTGACTACTGATCAAGCAAAGAGTCGCTCAAATCACTGTCGATAATGTTACAGAAAGAAGAGTGGCAACAAACCATTGAAAACATACTCAAGAAGTTAAAAACGTGGCCTGGACGCAAGAACTACATAAGGCTTTTAAAAATGAGAAACATGGAACGCCACCTTGAAATTATGCGAATCGGTCCGCTCCCGTTTTGGATGACACTTCTATATGGTTGGTTTTTAGTCCACGGATACATGGATCAGCAATTTAGAAGCACATCTTTTTTTTCAATTAGAAGAAAGTTTTTCTAAGAAGGGGTCGCCCCGTCAGCAGTGATTTGGTAAGCACTCCAAATGCATTTCTGCCATGAAAAGCTTCTCAAACATGTAGGTTCAGTCCCGTCAATTCGTAGGAAAAATTTAAAAGGAGCACAACATAAAAATGAGGAGAGGTTATTGCGCCTTACATTTATTTATATTTTTCAATTTGGAAGTGCACACAAAATGCGCCTGTGTATTCATAAGAGGTACCATATATACCCAAGGACTAGGTGCGAATCAGCATTTGGTGTCCTATTGATTCTTGCGTAGTTTAGTGATGGTTTCAAATATCATGGCTTTATTGCTGGCGGAACAAGAATTTCATTCTTGATCATGATATCTGCAACCAAATCGGGCCATACTCCTCAGCACCCCAGCTCTGCACTGAAATGAACTATGTGGGGCACACAGAATGTTAGTCACACCATAGGGTTCAGCCTGAGATGGTGGCATCCGTCTCTCTTCACGTGCTCGATGATGCCCGGAAAAAAACGATTTATAAGCTGGAGACACTAATTTTTTTTTGCATTTCTATCTATGGATGCTTTCCTTTCCTCGACCACTGCCCTGTAGAAACAAACATATATGAGGACATCCCAATAAACAAAAAAAAATTTAGTTGTCAAATTAACTCCCACAGTTTTAACAGCATTTTGTCTAAAATGTAGCAGTGCTGGAAAGTTCCAGAACACTCGTTTCGCCTCAGAGACGAATCGGTAGTGTATTTTCACTATATTAAAAGATCATATCATTTGACACGTGCTTTCGCCTTCCGCTTTGATAAGGAACTCGCATGCAACCTTAAAATCTATTGAAAAGTTTGTTTATGGTTTTAAGAGTGAGTTATTTTAACGTATTTGTTAGACCTCATTACAGCTATGATGGACTTTAATCTCATCTCAGATTCTTCAGCTATTGATTTTTCATTTCCTAAATTTACTTTTAAAGCAATACTTACTGATATCTTCTCAAACTGATTAATGTTCTGGTCAATCTCTTTGTAGCCTGTAATTTTTACTGTATCTATACTCAACTAATGTACACTACTATTAAATAATTATCTAATTTTATTTAAAAATTGTTATCTAGTTTGTAAGGGCTTTAAATGCCATAGACTGAAATAAAATAAATAAATAAATATTCAGTCTATATGAGGCTTTGTTGACCGGTAGTTGAACCTAAATTTCATGAGCTTAAAAATCTGTCAGTATAATTCATAAAATCAGTTTACGTAGAAAAATGTTTCGTATCGCTTGAAGGTTTAAGGATTTGGATGCAATTTGGTACACAATTAGCCAATAGTCTGGAAGAATCCACTACCTTAATTTTTTAACAAAGATTGCCCCACACCACCTAGCTAGAATTTTCGTAGGAACATGAACCCGTTTAATTATTCGTGTGGAAAATCAACACCGTTTTTTTAGTATCATTAAACATTTAACTATATTGACCTTGTCCATGGAGACTAGAAATTTAGACTTTAACAATCCGGATATTTTTAAATAAACAAATATGTATATAGCCAATATTTAGCTTGTTTTCGGCTCTTCAGCAATGTCACCGACAATAACCACTATAACAACAATAACGTACTGATGACACCGAACAGCTGTCAAATATTTGATTGACTGACAATTCGCAAAATACGAAATGCGTTCATGGTAAACGAGTATAACGATGATAGGGAGCAAGTCTTGTCAGATGACGGGGCCAGAGGTATTGCTTGGCCAATTGTTTAAAGGATGCGCGAAAAACTACGAAGACTGTTCCTAAAACGCGAGAAACACGCTGGAATCTAAACAATTGTTCCGCCACTCTAAAGACAACATCAAAATACAAACATGTGCACATATATTAACGTATGTGAATTTATTTGTAAACACCCACCAAACAAAAATTGGATATTTTATAAGCTTTGCAATCGCAATTTGTATAGAAAGTTGCATAAAATTCACTTTAAATTGCTCTGCGAATATCAAGGGAACTGGCTTTGTTACCTAAGGAAATTGACTTATTAGACAATCGTGAATAAATCACTATAAATAATATTATTACTTGACTAGTATTCGAGAGCTCTTCGAATAGTTGTTGAATTCTTTTGATTTCGAAATTTTATTTGCGCACGTGCAATTCTATTTTCGAATAGTAATTTAGAACATTTCTGCTTAGTTAGATTCTGCAGCTTATTTCGAATCATACTACCTCTATAAAGATGCAAAAGAATGTTCGGAAACTTGAAATTTAGTTTCCGAATTTTCAAACTCGAACTTCGAACACAAATTTTAGGGATTGCATTTTTAAATTAACATTTTTGACACGACAGTTTCTGCAATAAAAATTTAGGAATATTTGTGAGTTTTGCTTAGAGCTTCTCTAACGAAGCTCACATTTTTCAACTTGAATTTTTAACTAAAATTTCAGAAACGGGGTTTCCAATTTCGCATGTTTTCTATTCAAATTTTCGAATTGGATTTTTCCAAAAATTCGTAATGTTATGTGATTTTGCGTTTTTTTTGTTTTGTTTTAGAAATTTTCTGCTTTATTCGATACTGGAGCTAATACTGCAGAAGAATTAACGTTTTCAAAATCGTGTCGAACCTCAACTTGCGATAAGATATTTTTGGAATCTTTTCTTTCAACTTCACATTTTTCACATTAAAAATTTTTCGAAATCAATTCGTATATTTTTAAAATCAATTCGATAATTTCAAAACTGATATTTTGATAACATTGAAACGTTCGTAAATCTCATACATTTCAGCACACGGATAAGACCGTAAACTTCCGGAGAAATTTTCTATAGAAGACTCCTAGAGCCATTTCATCTTCCCTCGACACGGTCCATGACGCCAACCCATACATCAGGACAAATATGATTGGTGTCTAATAGAGCGTGATTTTTGTTCGCCGAGAGAGGACTTTACTTTTCAATTTCCTACTCAGTCCAAAGTAGCACTTGTTAGCAGGAGCTATGTAATATTAATAGAATCGATAAAAGAAGTGGATACTGACTCGAGTTATTTTGGCTTAGGGACGAAAACAGTTTAAGTCTAACAAAATTCAAACTTTGCAAAAATATTCGGAACCTCAACGCAGTGACACGTATTACTTATCATTGCTTACATTATTCTTTGCGGGGTATCTATGAACCTACAAATATAAATACAAGTAAACATAAATCGCAGGAAAAGTGGCAGCATCAACAAAGAGAGGAGCTCATAGTTTTTGCCACGAAAGGAAGCAGACAAGTGTCATCCCAATGAGCACAACGGATACGATCACATTGTAAATAAAAAGAGAAGAGTTGCTTCAAAAAGGCCATAGAGGGTGAGTGAGAAAAACTACTTTCTAGAAAACATACCTGAGTTCGCCTCGAACTTGACACCACATCACCTTTTATCAAATTTTTTTACCATTCACGGATCGTTGGAAATTCGATTATACGCATGACCATCGGAAGTTCGAGTAATTTGACCTTCTTAATTCTTTGGCTATTTGAGAATTTGATCTATTGGATGATCGAGACTTATGGGCTATCTTTGTAGCCGCCATTACACTTCGCGTCTATTGCACTAAAATTCACATTACCGTTTTTATCAAACCATTAAGGGCCAATTATCTTCTTCCTAAGGGTGTGGACAAAATTTTGAATCAGCGCATTACAGCGTTCTTTTTAAAGAAATTTTCTCTGTCGGAATCAGTTTGCTTACCAGATAGGAAAGTACACGGATACTGCCATTCATAACCTTACGGGGAAAATGTATGATATTTTGAATTCTAAAGATACAGCCCTTTATGCCTTAATTGACATTTTAAGAGAGTTCGATAACACGGTACATCAGGCTATTGGACAAGCTATGATTGGCTAGGGCATACGCCTTGTTATTATTCTACCGGTGCTGTCCATTCTAAAGAAAATAAAAATCAGTATGGCGATAGGAGGAACAACTGAGTCAAGTGAGGCACTAGGGGATGCCCTAAAGGGTGTGTACTTCTTCTCCCTTATGGACGCTGGATGACCTTCTGACTAATAGATTTGGATATACAGGGGCACATAGATGAATTAGAAATCTTACAATGACTGAATTAAGCAAACAACATCGACTGGTTTGTATCGGCATAACTGGCTTATGAGGCACTTAGTGCCATGGTGGGAATACCCCTTTCTCTATTCTGTCAGAGTACGAGGCAACACACACGATGTCTTACGACTTTGGCACAACTCTGAACTAAAGATCGGAGATGTGATACCACATATGAAGCTATTAAAAAATTTATAAATAATCCTAAGTTGCCAACTGGTTTTACGCAATTGCTGCTATCATAAATATCTCACGGAACTTTGAGGTTTCCATTATACTGAGCGTGTGTCAAAGGTTTGCTTCACGTAAGAATGAAAACTTGATAATGGTAAAACTGGAGGTGGTATCTAAGGGCCGAACTTCAATAAATCGATACTAATGAGATGCTGCCCATGCAGTAGAAGTTTGGGATAGAGAATACCTGCGTACACAAGCCATCTTGCCAAAAACGGTTTCTACAGCGCATTTTATGGTACTTTCTGTGGGCTCAGAAAAGCTCTCATAAATGAAAACCTAAGTAACTGGAAAGCAAACAATTCTGGCAATTCTTGATTTATTGCACACCGCAAAGACAGATCAATCTGTTTTTGTCGTCAATCAAAGAGAGTATCATCCGGATTCACTAATTTGAGAAGAGGCCCTACAAACTCTCACGGGGCAATTTTCGGTACACTTAAGTCTATCGCCTTAGTGCGGCCGCTTTTTTGAACCAGACCGGAAAAGATCAACTCATATTCTCTGCAAACGCCTTGCCCTAGCAAGACAGAGGCTATCCTTTTTAAGTAGGCGTAAATCTTAATCATATCATGAATAGAGTGAAGATGTAGAGATATTAATGGTAAATCTAAATTCTACAGGGAGTTGACTCTAAATGACTTATTAGAGGGAAAATAAACAAAAAAGCTTTCGTGGAAATTGGCATTTCCAAGCTTACTTCGACACGAGTCCCACAAATTACATTCTAGAATATCTTTTTTGGTAATCAGTCTAGATTCGGTACGTTGCCTCGCTTTCATGTTTATTGGGATCACACGCACAGTACATACACAAATACATAGACATATCTATCGTAAGAGTAATAAGACAATAATAGCAACAGAAGCTTACAAATACAACAACGCTAACAATATCTCTAAGAAAAAAAATTTTGCTGAAAGTGAACTAACAGAAGTAGACATAGTTTAAGAATCCACAACAACAACAAAACAACAACAACAAACAACAGCAACAATGCAACAATGGAAAAGAATAAGAAAAATCGTTGTCAGAATTTATTGTGGCTAAGCGGCAAACTTGTTTGCACATAAATGCTTGTATTTGGTATTTGGGAGCTATGCGCAGTGGCATAACAA
Source organism: Eurosta solidaginis (assembly GCA_029619165.1). Classification (NCBI taxonomy): domain Eukaryota; kingdom Metazoa; phylum Arthropoda; class Insecta; order Diptera; family Tephritidae; genus Eurosta; species Eurosta solidaginis. The sequence goes on from JARSSU010039012.1 coordinate 13,507, forward strand.
TAACAACAACAACAACAACAACAAAAATAAAACGATTAACAATATCAACAAAAAAAACAAGAGTAGCAACATAAAAAAAATTGTCTTCAACATCACAACCAATAGCCCAACAATCGCATACAACAGTTTTACTTTTAAATGTATTCATATAGATAGTGGTAGGGTGGCTCGTATTTTCATGAATAAATTTGGATATTGTTTTTCTTTTGCCAGTTTTGACATCATAAATCGAAACTGTGATATATTTTGCTTTTGAACCCGATTTAAGTTAAATTTCACCGAATGAGCTAATTAACTCTTTTACGTAGGTAGCGTTACAATAACAGCGACCTACGCTGTAACATTAGCTGCGCCTAAAACCACACTTTTATATAGCAGATCAGCTGGACAATGAAACATAAGTGACCAGCTGGCGACCAACAGTAAAGTGATCAATAAACATAGCTATTCCATGCCGCCTTACAATGATCAGCATATAAAAAAATCGGTTTGGTTAATGATATTGCGTCCATCGTCAAACCTAAGTGAGAGTGGGATCGCTGCCTTGTGACCATACAACCCTTACCTCAGCAGCAGCTTCAGATATGAGCCGGTTCTAAAGTTTAACCAAGCTTAGCTTCCAATTTGGTCTATGCAGATCTGGCAGCCCACAATCCCAGAACTTTATATTAGTATGCAAATAGTAACAACTTCTTCAGCTAGCAGGCTATGTCAAAGGGCTGCCTGGTCGGGGCGCAATCTTATAGGCTTTCTCGCCCGTCGTCCAGATAAATGAATGGGCCTTTATCCTTTTAACTACAAAACCCCTTCCCCTCAGTTGTGGTTCTGGCCGTTGACTGATCTGTTAGCTAATGAAGCTTCAACTGTGTCTTTAGCTTGCACTTCTTCTCAGCCATTACATCGGCCTACAAAGTTTCGGCTACAGCGTCTCTGTCTTCCATCCAGGCACCTTTCATATATCGTTCAGCTATGAAAGCGATGATGTAAATCGAAAGAACTAAAACTTTCCTGAGTTCACGTGTTCTCTTTGTAGATGACCATTCCGCCGAACACGACATTTACATACCACCTAAGAGTACTCCAGGCGGTGCTCAGCGGTAAATGGTAAAAGCTTAACTTATTCTACAACCCCTTTTTCACCAGCGACGGTTCGCAATTAGTGTTGCCCCCCTATCATACCAGTGCCCAGCAGCTCCATCACGGTACAATGATCGTTAGCCTCCCGCTATCAACAATCACATAAAATATTTTTTTCGATATCCTCTTATTCCTTGAATTAGATTGCCTTTGTCAACATATTCATCCCACCCTAATTCATAAGTACAAATATACATTCATACAGCAGAGCAAGGTCTTTAACTGGCGCAATTTAGTTTAGTTTGTGCGATACACATCCTGCCCTTCGTAGTGACAAACATTTATGCTGGCGATCTGCACAACTGTCGCCTTCGTTCGGTCAGTTGAGGCTATTTTGCATACCAACCGACCTGCTGCCATACACACACAACAACAATGGCAAATACAATTACTGCACCATTCAAAGTCGTAAGCCCAAAGCCCAAAAGCCTTTAACCAAATGCCAAACTCAATTGGTGACGGCAGCCAATTCCCTTCTACTTACTACTCTACCATCGTCCCCGCTTACCCCCCAAGCCGATTGTTTATCGTAGTCGGCTGTCACGGTTGTGCCGTTGTGTATAACCGCCGCACCGCCGATGCTATCCTTGCGATAAGAAATTAAATTAACGAGATATGTCAACGATGAATTCATTGCAATGGCTTAAGCCCAAAAGCCGCCATTCTTTAGCGTTTATCCTCTTTTTCGTGTGTGCGCGCGCTTAATGCGCCAATGCTATGCTTGAGTAGCTGACCGATAGTCGGGGAAATGGGAAGCAGAGTAATCGTAAGCGAAGCTATTCACTACATTGTGCTTTTCGTCACTAACTGCGTCTCGTTGGCTGAGACGAAAAGTTGGTACGACAGTGTTTAGCTCGTTTGGAATCTTGGCAATTTCTGTGCGATTCTTACTCGCCTGCAGCTGTACATTTGTATTTATATATATATGCATATTGTTGTTGTAGGGCTTCTACTTATTTATGCATGTAGCTGTTGTACTTTGGTAGCTATTAGCTGTCCTTTTATTTTTCCCATTTTTGATTGTCCATTTAGACATTTCCTTTTTATACTCAGCTGAGCAGAGCTCAGAGAGTATACTAAATTTGTTCGCATAACGGTAATCCGTAACGGCATAAACTAATCGAGATAGATATAGACTTCTATATATCAAAATGATCTGGGCGAAAAAAGAAATTCATATAACCATGTCCGTCCGCCCGTAAACACGATAACTTGAGTAAATTTTGAGGTATCTAGATATAATTTGGTATGTAGGTTCCTGGGCACTCATCTCAGATTGCTATTTAAAACGAACGAAATCGGACCATAACCACGCCCACTTTTTCGATATCGAAAATTCCGAAAAAATCGAAAAAGTTCGATAATTCATTACCAAAGACGGCTAAAGCGATGAAACTCGGTAGGCGGGTTGACCTTATGACACATAACATAAAATTAGTAAAATTTTGGACAATGGGCGTGGCGCCGCCCACTTTAAAAGAAGGTATTTCAAAGTTTTGCAAGCTGTAATTTAGCAGTCGTTGAAGATACATAATGAAATTTGGCAGGCACGTTACCCCTGTTACTATATGTGTGCTAAGTAAAAATTAGCAAAATCGGATTACGAACACGCCCACTTTTAAAAAAAATTTGGTAGGGGCATAGATTTTAGGACGTTAACTGTTTTCTGTGAAAATGGGCCAAATCGGTTGAAGTCACGCCCATTTTTTATACACAGTCGACCGTCTGTCCTTCCACTCGGCCGTTAACACGATAACTTAGCAAAAATCGATATATCTTTACTAAACTTAGTTCACGTATTTATCTGAACTCACTTTATCTTGGTATAAAAAATGTCCGAAATACGACTGTGACCACGCCCACTTTTTCGATATCGAAAATTACGAAAAATGAAAAAATGCCACAATTCTATACCAAATATGAAAAAAGAGATGAAACATGGTAATTGGATTGGTTTATTGACGCAAAATATAACTTTAGAAAAAGACTTTGTAAAATGGGTGTGACACCTACCATATTAAGTAGAAGTAAATGAAAAAGTTCTGCAGGGCGAAATCAAACGCCCTTGGAATCTTGGCAGGAATACTGTTCGTGGTATTACATATACAAATAAATTAGCGGTACCCGACAGATGATGTTCTGGTCACCCTGGTCCACATTTTGGTCGATATCTCGAAAACGTCTTCACATATATAAGGCCCACTCCCTTTTAAAATACTCATTGGCACCTTTCATTTGATACCCATATCGTACAAACACATTCTAGAGTCACCTCTGGTCCACCTTTATGGCGATATCCTGAAATCGCGTCCACCTATAAAACTATGACCCACTCCCTTTTAAAACACTCCTTAATACCTTTCATTTGAAACCCATGTCATACAAACACATTCCAGGGTTACCCTAGGTTAATTTTGCTAAATGGTGATTTTCCCTTATTTGGTCTCCAAAGCTCTCAACTGAGTATGTAATGTTCGGTTACACCCGACTTAGCCTTCCTTACTTGTTTCAATAGCAACTATTTTATAGGAATAATGCAGTCGCAGACAAAGTCGATGAAATCAAGAGTGAACATTGACAGCCACAATATAACGAAGGAAAGGAGCGCAGTTGACAAGGATGAAAATGAATTAGAAGAGCTATGGTGCCGAATCTTCTTGAGGGTTTGCCAACAAATCATCCGAAATGAAATGGAAATGTTGTCAACTCACGGCTTTGAATCTTTTTAAAATGTGCGCGGGCTGGTAGATAGTTTAGTTGATTTTTTGATCATTGCGTTGGAGGGTCTACAAGTATTACACAAAAATTCAAAATTAAAGCATGGTAAGTGGGCCTTCACTTCGTTGGAAAGATCAAGTCCAGCATTACTTTACACAGCCTGACGATTTTCTTACTTATTTTTTTCTTCTTCTTCTTGTAGCAATATGGAGGCTTCTCGAAGAAAATAGCAAACATAAGGACACAAGCCGCACCATGTGGGTACCGATTTGGTATGACAAAATCGAACAATTTAGGCCATCCAACCACCTTATTCCGTGAGGACTTTGTGGTCACCATAGCTTTGCCTGCGAAATAGACAGGATCGCCACGGGTAGTTAAGATTGAAAGTTAGTTTGGAGAAGCTGTGAGTTGTGGAAAACAAGAGGTTAAGCAAATAGGTATCAGTGCTAATTCGGAAATAAGCAGATCCTAGAAGCTGCCAAATCACTGTAATGTTTTTCAGGTGGAAGCAGTAGCCGTAACCAAAGTAATCCAAAGGCTGGAGGAAAACAAGCTTAAACTGCAGACGCGGCAAGTTTTATATTGACAGCCAAGCAGCACTTAAAGCAATAATCTTGCATAATATTACATCTAAAAGCGTGTTAGAGTGTAAGAAATCCCTGGAAAGAATCGAGATAGAGAATAGCGTACATCCATGGTGGGTCCCAGGGCATATGGAAAAAGATGGGAATGAAAAAGCGGATGAGCTTAAAAAGGGCCCTCGGTCGAAGTTTGCTAGGTAGACATCCAAATCAAATGGGAATTAAAAGGAAGAGTTGCACATGATCGACCAAGCGGGAAAGGCGTGGACTTAAGCGCGGGCTATAAAGGCTCGAATATCATGTGTAGGTCTTACAGCCTCACACAAACAAAAATTACTCTAATCATTAAAAAGAGATGAATGCAGACTCATGACGTGTATTCTAACGGGATACTGCCTTATGACGTCACATACCTTTAAAATAGCCCTATTCAGTGATAGCTGATGTTGTAAGTGAGGTATGGAAGAGGAAACGATCATTTACGGTTTGTACTTGCACTTGGCAAGCTTAGACTCCAACTATAGAAGTGATAGAGCTATCAGATCTAGAAGCTGCAAGCGTCATAGGTCCTAGAAAGCTTCTCGTATTTGCCAAGATGACGGAGGTATTTTATCATAGGTCCTGGTTTTTGATAGGGGTTTTCAGTTTGGTTATTAAAAAACTTCTGGTTACACTTTGGACTCACAATGTTTAAACTAATACTAAAAGTATAAAACGGCAAACATAGCCAGCACCATAGCTTTAGCAAAAGAATTAGAACATTTGATTTAGAAGAAATCGTATGCTGCATTGCGAAGAAGTCACATGGAAAAATATCCAATATGGACACGAAGGAAAGGTTCATCGTTTCATGAAGCCAATGGTGTTAAAATGTTATAAGCAGACGCTCCGGAAATTTGTTGAGTGCGGTGTTTGTTGCGACCCAGCATTTCTCCGATGTGTGCCATTTAAATCGTGTTACCAAGCTGGTGACGTGTACCACTTGATAGACCGATAAGTTGTTCCAGTGTTCCTTTATCTTCTCTCAAAGTGCTTCCAACTAGCTATTTCGGAGGCATTTGCGGTTGTTGTGAATTGAAGCAAGGACAACTTTCGTATGTCAAACCAAAGACATTAGAGTATACGCTAGGTGGAAGTTTCTATATATAGAGGAGTTACCGCTCGATATGATTACCTTTCATTACTTCTCCATGTTTCCATTTTCAGGAATACCAAAGAATGTCTTTGGTTGACAACATGCATAAGGTAGCTGAGCTCCTCATCGCCAAGGTCTTTTAACCACGGAATTAGTATGCTTTTAGGGCAAACGGCCTTGAAAGTCTTGACCTCCATGGATTCGGCAATCTTTTTTGGTGTGATGGCAATTGGCCCAACATTGTTTTTATGTCTGCGCATATCTAATAATTCTTCGTCTGACATTGTCTAGTTAAACACACGTCACAAGTTGTCGTTAAAAAGCGAAAAAAACTTCCGGCAAAACAATCAAAAGAAATCGATATGTTGCTATTATATATCTAAGCACTTTACACTGATTGGCTATAGCTTACCCGCACTAGTAGTGAGGTTTGCAGTTCCTTTGATACCATGCCTCGGCTTTTTTATGCAAGTGAATCTATCGTGTGGTTTTTTTGAGGATGCACTTTATTAAGCAATCCCGTGGACTGAAGCATCGTACCGGGGGATCCGAGTATTTCACGGTTTTTATATGCTGGTATGATGTAAGCAACAATCGGTAAGAGGTGTTAGGCATCAGCCGGAATGCGACTCCACTGCGCAGTTTCCTTGAGTAGTACATAGTTAGCTGTCGTTAAGTTAATAACTAAACTTAACCAACACTTTAGAGGAATATACCTAGGTGTTCAAATGATGGCGTGAATATCAGTCGCTGGTCAACGTTGTTGATAAGCACTGCTCTGACAATTGTGATGTGTGTCTGGCGAAAGTTTACTGTATTAAATATAAACGTCTCTTTGTATGAGTTTAGCGGGGGCTGCCTTATTGCTTTAAATGTATGAAATCATTTATTTGAAGCAGCTTTTAAGCGTCTTTTGTTTTGTCCTCTACCATCGGCTGGACAGTGTCAAAGGTCAAGAGGCCATCCGCAAAATTTTCCCACTTTGGTCTTCAGCACTAATATAGGGCCCTGAACCACTTGGCAAGCTCAAGTATTGATCCTTATACATATTTAAATGCAGGGATTAATTGTTCCATCTGCATTTGCAAAAATTAATTTAATCTTAGAAAAAATTCAAATATTTGCTTTTTTTTTAAACAATTATTTCATTAGAAAAATATAAACAAATTTGAAGTGGCAAATCTGTGCAACAGGAAGCATAATTGCACAAGTACGAGAAGCTTTCAGGTTATTATATCAATGGTTATTCAGGTTATTATATAAAATCTGCAGTTATGTGACTGGACGCACTTGCTGTAAGGGCAAGGTTATACTGTTTTTCA